>MDKI01224690.1:0-16416 GCA_005239505.1 Nicotiana paniculata | reverse complement strand
GTAGAATTTACTTACCTTTTTAGTAGCTAGGTCGTGGAGCTCTTTCCCAAGCTTTCAAGGTCTTTAATGGAGGAAGAAAATGGGTGAAATGAAATAATCCCGTGTTTTAAAGAACTTATTGCCTACTGTGGTTCCGCACCTGCGGCTCAAGGACCGCACCTGCGGTCTCGCGCCTGCGAGAAAAGACTCGCACCTGCGGAAGAGGGGCAAGAGGCCTGGGCTCGCACCTGCGGCTCCGATCCTCCGGATATTATCCGCACCTGCGAGAAATGGGCAGCCTTACCTGAAGCCGCACCTGCGAAGCAAGGACCGTAGGAGCGGTCTCGCACCTGCGACTGGGAAACCGCACCTGCGGTCACACCAGATTAGGTGCACCAACAACTGCTTCAGCTGGTTTTTGGCCTCGTTTGGTGCCCGAGAGGCACCTGGGCCCACCCGAGCCCCCACCCAAATATACCAACAACTCCCAAATCATAATACAGACTCGCTCGAGCCTTCGTCACACCCAAAACAATGCTAAAACTCAAAGTCACACCTCAAAACCCCTAGAATCAAACTTAGGAACTTTAAGTTTCTTGAATTCGCTAACAATGAGCCGAACTGACCTATACTACTCGGAATGACCCCAAATTTTGCGAGCAAGTCATGAATGATATAACGGAACTATTCCCGATCTCAAAATTCTGTTTGGACCTCGATAACACAAAAACACGTCCCAAACCACAATATGAACTTAAGGAAACTCTTATTTTAATATTGGGCGCTGAAACGCTCCCGGGTCATCCAAAACCCATTTCGAACATACGGCTAAGTCCGAAATCATCATACGAAGCTACCGGAACCGTCAAAACTCGATTCTGAGGTCATTTACTCAAAATGTTGACCGAAGTCAAACTTGGCCTTAAAGGCCAACCTTAAGGAACCAAGTGTTCCTATAGCACTCTAAACACTTCCGAATCCCGAACCACCAGTCCCCGCAAGTCATAAATTACAATAAGCCGCTATGGGAAGTTTCATTTAGGGTAACGGGGTCCGACAATGCAAAACGACCGATCGGCTTGTTACATCACAGTTGTACAATTTTTCCATGATATATGCTTCCACAACTTTCCGCACAAGCTAACAAGTCTGCACATCCATACTACCGACCGCACTAATGCTATAAAGCAAATCAAGAATCCATAACCTAGATGAAAAGCCTCTTTCACAAAACACCGATCTCAGGTGACGCTGAAGACAATACCAGCTTACCCTAAATATTCAAATCCCTTCCCTGCTCATCTGAGCTCGTGACATCCTTGCCAACACCGAACCGCAACCCTGATCCTCACTTTCAAATTTCCTACCACTTACTGCACCTATCATGCCAACGTGTGATAGCACAAGAATTTCATCATAACTCCTGGAACACTAATAGGGAAAACACTTCATCATATAAAATCTTCTTACTTAACTCATTCCAAGAGAGCCGTAGCAACACGTGAGTGAATCCTCATAACCGCAGACCATAAAAATTCTCAAGTAGTGGTCTAAACCACCATAAACCTTTTGGGATCCGCCTATACATAACATGCCATAATACTTGAATAATTCCAAATAAAATCAATTAAGGCAGCCATCAAACCTCGCACGTACCGCCACAAATCACATACATAATCTAGTCACGTTGGAGGTATTGATCACTGCCACCATCGTGCCAGTTCAACCATGGCTAACCAATCTAACTTCTTCTAATTTATTCTTAATTGCCTTGGAAATAATAATAACTCCATTCAACACACAATGAACTCAATCCGCACTCATCCCGAGTGGCCTTGTATCACGAGACCATGTTGTCTCAAACCCCATAAACCATCTCATACCTTCCTTGTGCGCATATTTGCATCCTCAACTGATACACCCACTCCAATAATCCTTCTAAGAATCCGAAGTTTGTTTCTCTCATTCCTCCAAATGCTACACTGCAAGCCAAAAATGTCATAAAATATTTCGAGCCTCTTATCACGATCTGCTGCAAAAGATCGATTCTTAACCATACCGCGGGCTTGAAATCCTTAAGCACCGCATGTTTAACCTTTGAATTCACTAGGACCGTTGTTGAGAGTCACCCACTCTGGCTTGGTCCCGAATATAATCAACTCCAAAGATCTTCTAGTATATGAATATCCTCTCGATGAAGCACCCGACTGAACCACTTCCTTTGTAAATCATCTCTAGACGAAGCATAATCCTGAATCTTCCCCCACAGCCTGAACATGAGTCAATAAGGCCAACTATAGCACACCTTTATCAAATCCTTTGCTCAAATTACTACTTATGTTCTTTTCCCTTAGCCGTAATAACTCACCAATACGCTGATAACCCGAAACCTCACAAGTAGACGACCATGCAGTCCAACCGTAGGCGGTGGGACTCTCCCACTTAGCTTGAAGAAACTATTACACAACTCTGGAACCCACCAAGATTCATTATCTCTTATTGACATATCCTTGCGCAATTAAACTTCTAAATTCCTCGAAATCCTTCCGTTAGCATTTCGTGAACAGTCTGAATCTCTAGCAACATTCACATATTCGACCTCTTACTACATAGTCAGTAGAATTCTTTGCAGAAACTTCGCCAACCACACGACTGCTGACCTTCTCACAGGAGATAACCTGCCTTTGGAAATTACATGCCGACATCTCCCAGTGACGCTGCACTGTACAATTACTACCAAATCGGCAACCCATCCTGAGCCCGTGCTCATTCACTAGCTGTATAAGCCCGTCCACTTCTCATAGACGTCAACCAAATGTACAAAAATATCTTCCAATTCAAAGTTATGTTGCATCCTTCTTCGTAGCAAAAAACTCCTTTTTGTTGCATCAAATCTCCCGCCGTGTAATAGCCAATATTTCAAATTAAGTTTGCAGACCCAATCACCGTCCACTAACATTCCCAAATCATTCCAAACTTCCCTCAAGGTGTGTAGTCATCCTATCACAGAGCCCATATGCAACTCCGCCACTCTCCCACTTTGGTCAAACCAACTCCTTTAAGAAACTACTCGACTCCTGCCTCCCACACTTGGCATTCTAGAAGTTTAATCACCACAAAATACCTCCTACATGCCCTTTCTCATCTTTCGCTGCCCAGATGTTGCCTTAAATAAAAAACCTATCTCTGTAGCAATTGCACCACTAGATCACTACTAACCTTAAACCCCTTAGAAGTTCATCTTTCTCGAGCCATCAATACTAGAAGGTCCAGTTCGGTCCCGAAATCGCCACACTCTGTTGTCTTTGACAACCGCTCCGCCAATACCATTTCACAATACCCTGCCCGAAAGGCGAATTTTAGAAGACCATAACACCCACGAACTTAACACAATCTATTCAATCAAGGACGACGACACCACATCACAGATGAAGATTCCACCACGCTCAAAAATACCAAGTCTCGTTACTCTATCAACCCAAACTTGAACACTTATAGTCCGATTGCCTTTCCTCCGCCGAAAATGAAATACTGAATCTATGAATCGTGCTCTGAATAGACCTCCTTTCAAGTCACTCACTGCCCCGACACATGGGCAAGATTCCTACCATCACATCAATTACTGCGGGATAACCGTTCATGAGAATCATAGCAACCTGTGCATAGCCTCAAAGCTCTCAAAAGTGCAGCTACCGAGCTGAAATGACAGAATATCCTTTCGCAAGGCGACTATAATAGCCCCAACCAACTATGCAGGGAGTAGAATCCTGCACCATATCTATAGTATCATTAAAATTCCTCGGTTCCCGATTGATAACAAGCGCTTCACGTCGCATAGGATTGAATAGGAAGGAAATAAAGGCATAAGACTCAAGGGAATCAAACCGCACGATGAAGAATCAAGAAGGGAAGTGCTCCTAACAACCCTGTAGCCTCTCGAAGATAAGTATAGACATCTCCGTACGGATCCACAAGACCCTACTAGACTTGCTCATGACTTGTGACACCTAAGGGAACCTAGTGCTATGACACCATGTTGTCACGTCCCAAAATCCAATAAAGGTCGTGGTGGCGCCGAAACCACTGTCAGGCAAGACAACACCAAGAAGTTAATCAAATTCTCATTTTTTTGTATTTTTTAAATCATTTCTTTCCTTACATTTAAAATAAATAATGAACTTCACTGAGTAAATAATGACGTCTTTAACAAATTTAAATACTAAATAATCCCATAGTCATCTCAGAACCTGGTGTCACAAGTGTATGAACAATTTCTCGGAATTTAAAATATGATACAATAACTGTCTGGAATACAAATTGGACAGAAAAGAAAGTATAATACTCTGAAAGAGACTCTGCTGAATGCGGGTCGTCTCGAGAGATGCAGCTCACCTAAGTCTCCATATCAGCCATGTCGCTGCGCCCAACGAGGCCACTAGACATACATGTGCCTGTGCAACAAAATGCACGGCAAGTGTAGTATGAGTACAAAAACAACGTATACCAGTAAGTATCCCATCTAACCTCGAAGAAGTAGTGACGAGAGGCCGACTTCGACACTTACTACTGGTCCAACAATAAGATACCAAAATGTGTAAAAGTATGGATTTTTATAATGTAATTGCAAACTCGATAAGCATGAAGCAGGTAAACAATTCTTTTAATAACAAGAGATTTCCAAAAATTCATATTTCATCATTTTTCAATTTACCTCAGGCCAGGGTGGCGATATCATTATTTATAGATTTCAAGGAAAGCAATACAAGCATGCGCAAATCATGCGGAGGTCGTACGGCCCGATCCAATATAATAATAAAATGTGCACTGCTAGAGTGTCGAATGGCGAGAAACATAGATGCATCTATTACCCCGCTCGCGAATCATGCATGCGACACAATCAATATAAGTAAGAGAATTATCTCATTCACGAATCATACATGCGACACGGGTACACATAGGTACACACATTTAAACAGTCAAATCAAGAATTATTTAAGGATTAATTATTCAAGGATATGACAACTTCTCTTTTAACAATCAAGAAAGTGATGTTTAGTCCTCTAGAAATTTATTTACCAAATTCTATATGATTTAATCCCTTTTAAGTTTATCAATAAAATTACAAGTACGACAACTAAAGCATGCTTTTGGGTCCTAGACTACCCGGACTTAAGCATAATCGTAGCTACACACGGACTCTCATCACCTTGTGCGTACGTAGCCCCCACAAATAGGAGCACATATTTACTTATTTAACCTATGGGGTTAATTCCCTCTTACAAGGTTAGAAAGGAGACTTACCTCGCTCCTAAGTTCCATAACCGACTTCCAAGCCCTTCAATCAACACAATTCAATGCTCAATGCTCCCAAGACTAGTCAATAAATGAGAAAATCCACAAATCCATGATCTAATACTCACAAAAATTTAATTTAGATAAATTCCCAACTCCGCTCGAAAATTTGACAAAATCGCCCTCGGGCCCACGTGCATGGATTCTGAAATTTTTTTGAAGATAATGATTCCCCATAACTTTGGGAACTCAAATATATATTTTGTTTCCAATTCCATGCCCAAATTTGAGGTCACAATCCAAAATACCAAATTCTAGGTCTTCTACCCAAAACCCCACAATTATACAAAATTTCATGTTCAAATCCATATATAATCATGTATTTAACTCAAAACTAGTATAAACCACTTACCTCATGCTTGGTGACGAGAATGGCACTCCTAAGTTGCTCCAAAATCGGCTTCCATGGAGAAAATATGGTGAAAATGAGTCAAACCCTCGCTTTAAAAGAACACACTGCCCAGACCGATTTTCGCACCTGCAGTACACTGGTTGCACCTGTGGAAAGTCCATCGCAGGTGCGATTCCCCCAAGCTAGGCGAAATCCGCTTCTGCAGTCACTCATGCGCTTCTGTGCCTTCGCACGTGAGGTGCTCACCTCGCATCTGCGGGCTCGCAGATGCGGAAATACCCTCGCATCTGTGGCCATCCTAGCTTCATCCAAATGTCACTTCTGCGACCCTATAGCCGCACCTGCGGGCTCGTACCTGCGGATTTTTCAACGCATGTGAGATTACACCAGATACCAGCAGCCTTAGCCTTTCTCAAATTCCAAATTCGATCCGTTAACCACCCGGAATCCACCCGAGGCTCCCCGAGACCCCGTCCAATCATATCAACCAGTTCCAAAACATAATGTGGACCTGATCGAGGCTTCAAATCACATCAAACAACGCTAATACCATGAATTGCACTCCAATTCAAACTTTATGAACTTTAGAACTTCAAACTTCCTCATTCGATGCCGAAACATATCAAAACACGTCCGATTGACCTCAAATTTTGCACACAAGTCACATTTGACATTACGGACCTACTCCAACTTCTGGAATCAGAATCCAACCCCGATATCAAAAGTCCACTTCCAGTTAAACTTCTCAAAAACCTTCAAATTTCTAACTTTCGCCAAATGACCCCGAAATGACCTACGGACCTCCAAATTCATATCCGGACGCGCTCCTAATACCAGAAGCACCATACGGAGCTATTTCCAAACTCGGAATTCCAAAAGGACATCGATAACATTGAAATGCACTTCAACATAAATATATGAATTTCTTCCAAAATGCCAACTTCCACAATAGACGCTAAAATGCTCCCGGGTCATCCAAAACCCGATCCGAACATATGCCCGAGTCCGAAATCATCCTGCGAACTTGCTGGAACTTTCAAATCCAAAATCCGAGATTGTTTACTCAAAAATCAAACCTTAGTCCATTCTTCTAACTTAAAGCTTCCGAAATGAGAATTCTCTTTCCGAATCAACTCTAAATTTTCGAAATTCTAGTTCCGACCTCGCGTACAAGTCACAATACCTGAAGTAAAGCTGCTCATGGCCTCAAACTGTCGAACGACGCGCTAGAGCTCAAAACAACCGGTCGAGTCGTTACATCACCTTTAAGAAAGCTTTGTTTTATGAAGTTTCGTAAGTTAGGTTTTCTATATTACTTAATTACTACTCCTATTTTACCATGTAGCTCCTTAAGATAAATCTAATTGATTATAACATCCTAAATTTTAGGACCTTTTTAAATAGTAGTTCAAATAAGGAAATTATTAAATAGTAAAATTTTAGTTAAATTTTAAATCTTAAATTTTAGGAGTAGAAAATAATAAATGGTAAACAATTTTATCCAATGTGAAGTCTAATTTTTAAATGGTAAAAAATACGAACAACACTTTGCTAAGAGTATTCGTGCTTTTAATATAGTTACTAGTCTCTATAGACGTGCATTGCCATGTCGTCTATAGAATTATTTATCATTTAGTGAAAAATTTGTGTAAGGAATAGTAATATTTTTATCGCATTAATATACTAAACATATTTTGTTAAACTATGACATAAAAATTAAAGTGGTAGAATCTAACTGCAAAAATTTCAATTTGCTTTCATTCATCAAATTGATGTCAGAAAGCATGTGCTTGCTCCCTTACTCGGTATGGTTTGCCGGGCTTGTATCTATTCTAACTTTGTTTTGACTGAATACGGTTGGTTTTAGAAAGACTTATAAAGATAGGAGTATGTCTCTTTAATTATTTTTATGATAAATCGCGGAAAGACTTATACATATAGTAAGTCTCTTGTACATGAAAAACTCATCTATTACTTACTCGAGGAGGTAATTTAATTTTTTAAAGGTATGAAACTCCATCAATTACATGTATGATAAAATTTTACTGCATGTAAGGACCTTTGAATTCTAAATAATTGGTTATATGTAAGCTTTTAGGATTTGAAGATGAATAATTTAATTATGGTTGGTTTAGTCAAACCTTTAAGCTTTTAATTTAGGTTTTTTCCTCCCTAATTGAGCACATAATGGCTCTAATAGTTTAATAATCATGGGGTGAGAACAACATTAGCGCACCTATCAAAAAGCAGTGGAAGAATTGTCGAACTCACCACCAAAATAATATCCCCAAGTCATATTCTGAATCTCCAGGAAATAGAGTTTTTGTTCACAAACTAGACGTCTAAAAGTTTACTGTGTTCTTTCATTTTCTTGCCAGGGAGAATAGAGAACTGCCGATAACTTTTTTGTTTCCACGTTTCCACTTCTTTTTAACGTGCAATACTTCTCCTATATTTATGGGAGTTAATAAATTTCCATTAGCCTTATCTTGTATAAGTGGGCCGGGTCAGTCCACATGGGCTACCCATAACTTAAAAACCCAATATCCTACATCTCCCACTTCGCACATGGTGGACTAGATCCAAGCTAGTACCATGGCAATAACACACGTAATTCATACTAGCAAATAGTTCGTGCGACCTGCGAGCATTAAGAGCTATAATATTCTTAAACCCTTTAAGGTTTCTTAACATCTCCATGTAGAAATCCAATCACACGCGGAAAGGATTCACTACTACCATGAGGATCTTATTATTACTCGCAATACCCCAGACATCATTCGCTATTCTAGTAGCTACTTATTCGATACCTCATCCTCGAAAGAGGCAAACTCGAGTTCTCATATAACATTGTATCCACAATTACACCCAATATCCTCATGGTAAGTGTAATGGTCGACCTATGAATACAAGTTAAATTACTAAATTTTAGTCGTCATCCCTTTCTACTCGAATCTTTCCATTCCAAATCAACTGCTTTCCTAGACATGCACTGCATTGACGAATCACTCATGGCTATTAGTGACATGCAAAAGTAGCAATACTGAATGACACTACAAGAGACAGTAAAAAGGTCAAAGGGTATTTCAATAAAAGTTAATATAACTTCTTTGGGATCTCACATAATGAAGAAGCATGGATTCATTCTTCCATTATCCCATGGTCTATAGCACACGTTGTCACGACTCAATTCTAACTCAGGTCGCGATGTCACCCAGCACCACCGTCAGGCAGGCCAACCATTATCTACTAGTGAGTTCAGGTAGTTTACCAAAAACATTTTTCAAAACTTGCTTAACTTAGTTTTGAGACATTAAGTAGAAATGGATAACTTAGGAAAATTTCATGCAAAATAAATGATCATGAAGTCATAACTAACAATTACATCCCAAAATAAAGTCTACTAGCGTGTGTGCCAGGAACTAGTATCACAAGTCTACAGTCATCTAGTAGAATAATACCAAAGAATGAAAGTATGTCCTACTGTCTGAGTAAGTATAGACAGAAATAACAAAAGGATAGCTCCAAAGTGCTGCTGGGAATCGCCTAGGAGAGAAGCTCACCATGAAGCCTCGACCAGTAAAACTCAGGAACGAGCTCCGGACTGGAACCCAGATGCAACTGCCTCAGAACCTGTACAATTAAGTACAGAGCGTAGCATTAGTACATAAACAAATATGTACCCAGTAAGTATCCCACCTAATCTCGAAGAAGTAGTAACAAGAGGTCGACTTGACACTTAGTAGGGTCCAAACAATGTATTTAAGTGATAATTTAAAAGAGGACAACAAGCAGAATGGATAGTAAGAAAATAAATATCGAACCGAAATAAAATCCAAATATATAATGAAGCATCAATTTACAAGTTTCCAGTTCGATCCTCCAGGATAATTCACATCTCAACAGTCATAAACAACTTCAGGCAATATTAGCATGCGCATAGTGGAATAAGGACATCCGACCTGGGCCAACATAATAATAATAATTGTGCACTGCCGAAGGGTCGAACAACGCAAACTGTAGATGCATCTATCAATACCCGCCATGGCGTACGGCCCGCTCCCATGAGAGTAGCGGAAAGAATCACTCCGCTCGCGAGATATAAATTGTGAAGCGGTCGCATGCAAACACAACATCTTTCTTTCAATTCTTTTCAAATAAAAATTCCTTTAAAACATCAAATTCTTGATTTTCTTAAAAACAAAGTTGCATACAATAAAGTTACAAAGCATATAACTCAATTTAATGGAATTCACATGGCATGGTGTGGGACTAACTACCCGGACATAACAATAATAGTCACTACGCACGGGCTCTCGTCACCTCGCACGTACGTAGTCTCCCACAACAATGAGACATAATCATTTAATTCACCTATGGGGAAAATTCCCTCTTACAAGGTTAGAAAGGAGACTTACCTTGTGTCAAGCCTACTTTCCGGGTCAAGTACGCGCCCGAAACTCCAAATTCGTTGCCCAAGGACTCGAAACTAGTAAAATATTGCATAATAAATCAATATATACTCAAAAGTATGAAATTTCCCTATTTAGATGATTATTTAAACCTAAATTGCAAAATCCCAAAATTCATCCCCGAGCCCACATGCTCGGATTCCGAAAATTTCCGGAGGAAATACTTACCCATAGCCTAAGGATCAATATTATATGGTTTTTGTATGATTCCATAATCAATTTCTTGGTAAATTCTCATTTTTATCAAAACCCTAGGTTTTACTCTAATTCCATGATTTCTACTAAGTTAATGTGTTAATCTACCTAAGGATTGAAGTATTTAACTCATGTTATGGTAGGAATTACTAACCTTACAGTAGCTAGGTCGAATATCTTCTTTGCAAGCTCTCAAAATCGTCCAAAGTGAAGAAAATGGCTAAAAAAGAGACTAAGTCTCGACTTTAATGTCACTGCCCAACTGCCCCTTCTATGCGAACGCGGCTGGGGCAGTGCGTTCGCGAAGGCTAAGGCGCAGGACCCTCTGAGGGCCCTTCTATGTGAACGCGGATGGGGTCATGGAATGCAGAGGCTAGCTGGGCTAGACCTACGCGAACATGGTGGGGATGGGTGCGAACGCAGAGGGTAAAGCTTAGCCGGCCCACTGACTTACCCTATGCGAACGTGGCACGCCTATGCGAACGCGTAGGGTAATTTCACCCCTGCCCAACTCCTTCTATGCGAACGCGTGAGCACACCCGCGAACGCATAGAAGGAAATCAGACTGAGAAAATCCGGTGTTTGTCGTTTAGCTCTGAGGGGTACGAAACTCACCCGACCCCCAGGACCCCGTCCAAAGGCACTGACAAGTCTGTATTCATGATACGGACTCGGTCGAATTCTCAGAATGCAAAAAACAACAACGAAACTAAGAATCCGACCCCAAAACCAAATTGAGTCAAACTTTGAACTTCAAATTCTAGAATTAGCTTTCAATACGCCGAACCTACCTATACTACTCGGAATGACACCAAATTTTGCGAGCAAGTCATAAATGACAATACAGAACTATTCCTAGTCTCGGAATTTTGTTTGGACCTCAATAACAAAAAAACACGTTCCAAACCTCAATTTGAACTTAAGGAAATTCTTATTTCACTATTTGCCGCCGAAACGTTCCCGGGTCATCCAAAACCCGTTCTGAACAAACGCCTAAGTCCGAAGTTATCATACGAACCTACCGGAACCTTCGAATCTCTATTTCAAGGTCGTTTACCAAAAATGTTGACCGAAGTCAAACTTGGCCTTTAAGGCCATCCTGAAGGAACTAAGTGTTCCTATAACCCTCCAAACTCCTCCAAACCTCGAACCACCCCTCCCCGCAAGTCATAAATCAGTAAAAGCAACTATAGGGAGTCTCATTTAGGGGCAAGGGGTCCTAGAACACAAAATGACCGGTCGGGTCGTTACATTCTCCACCTATTGAACAAACGTTCGTCCTCAAACGGGTCTAGAATCATACCTAGAGTGCTGAATAAGTGTGGATATCTGCTCCGCATGTACTCATCGGACTCCCAATTCACCTCTTCGACTGGTTGGCCCCTCCACTGGACCTTTACGGCAAAAACCCTCGTGGACCTTAACTGGCGATCCTGCCTGTCAATGATAGCAACTGGATCCTCCTCATAACCTAACCTCTCATCTAGCTGAATGGTACTGAAATCTACCACGTGAGATAAGTCGGCATGATACCTCTAGAGCATGGACACATGAAAGACGGGATGAATCCCTGATAAATTGGGAGGTAAAGCAAGCTCATAAGCAACCTCCCCAACTCGTCTCAACACATCAAATGGACCTATAAACCTTGGTCTCAGCTTGCCCTTCTTCCCAAACCTCATAATACCCTTCATCGGCGAGACCTTCAACAGAACCTTCTCGCCCTCTATAAATGATACATCACGCGCCTTCTGATCCGCGTAACTCTTTTCCCTGGACTAAGCTGTGCAAAGCCTCTCCTGAATAAACTTCACCTTCTCCAAAGCATCCTTCACTAGATCGATGTCATACAACTTAGCCTCGCTAGGCTTAGACCACCCAATGGGAGATGGACATCGCCGACCATATAAGGCCTCAAATGGATCCATATCACTGCTGGACTGATAACTCTTATTATAAGAAAACTAGGCCAAAGGAAAGAACTGGTCCCACTTTCCTCCAAAGTCAATCACACATGCTGTGAGCATGTACTCCAATATCTGAACTGTGCGCTCCGACTGCGCGTCGTTCTGAGGGTGGAATGCTGTGCTGAGCTCTACCTGGGTGCCTAACTCACTCTGTACGGCTCTCCGGAAATACGAGGTGAACTGAGGACCTCGATCTGATATAATGGACACAAGCCCACCGTGCAACCAAACTATCTCCCGAATGTAGACCTGGGCCAACCTCTTAGAAGTATAAGTAGTAGCTACTGGAATGAAATGTTTCGACTTGGTCAACTTGTCCACAATGACCCAAACCGCATCAACCTTCCGCAAAGTCCGAGGCAACCCAACTATGAAGTCCATAGTGATGCACTCCCATTTCCACTCAGGTATAGGCATTTGCTGAAGTAGGCCTCCTGGCCTCTGGTGCTCATATTTAACCTGCTTGAAATTTAGACATCTAGCCACAAACTCCACTATGTCTTTCTTCATCCGCCGCCACCAGTAGTGCTGCCTCAGGTCACGATACATCTTCGTAGCACCAGGATGAATAGAATATCGTGAAATATGAGCCTCCTCTAGAATCCTCTCCCTCAGGCCATCAACATTGTGGACACATAAGCGACCCTGAAGTCTCAGAACACTATCCTCTCCAATAGAAACCTCCTTGGCAGCACCCTGTACTACTGTATCCCGGAGATCCACCATGTGTGGATCATCATACTGCTGAGTCTTGATCTCCCCCAATAATGAAGACTGAGCCATCACACATGGAAGAAGCCGGCTGGGCTCGAAAAGGTCCAACCTCACCAGGCGATTACCCAAGGATTGAATGTCTAAATCTAGAGGTCTCTCCTCTGCTGAAATGAAAGCCAAACTACCCATACTCTCCGCCTTCCTGCTTAAGGCATCCGCTACCACGTTCGCTTTGCCCGGATGATAAAGAATGATGATATCATAATCCTTCAGCAACTCAAGCCACCTGCGCTGCCTCAAATTAAGATCCCTCTTCTTGAACAAGTGCTGCAGACTGCGGTGATCAGTATAAACCTCACAAGGCACCCCATACAAGTAGTGTCTCCAAATCTTAAGAGCATGAACAATCGACGCCAACTCCAAGTCGTGCACAGGGTAATTTTATCATGAACCTTCAGCTGGCGTGAAGCATATGCAATAACTCGCCCCTCCTGCATCAACACACAACTTAAACCAACGCGTGAAGCGTCACAATAAACCGTGTACATCCCAAAACCAGAAGGCAACACTAGAACTGGTGTTGTGGTCAATGCTGTCTTGAGCTTCTGAAATATTGCCTCACACTCATCGGACCATCAAAATGGGGCATTCTTCTAGGTCAATCTAGTTAGAGGGGATGCAAAGGATGAAAAACCCTTCACAAATCGGCGATAATAGCCTACCAGACCCAAGAAGCTCATCATCTCTGTAGCTGAAGTAGGGCGTGGCTAACTCTGAACTGCCTCAATCTTCTTAGGATTCGCCTTGATACCCTCTCCGGATACCACATGTCCCAAGAATTCCACAGAATCCAACCAAACCTCAAACTTGGAGAACTTAGCGTACAACTTTTGTTCTCGCAAGGTCTGGACCACAACTCTAAGATGCTAATTGTGCTCCCCCAGGCTACGTGAGTAAATCAGAATGTCATCAATGAAGACGATGACAAAAGAATCAATATAGGGCCTGGACACTCTGTTCATCAAGTCCATAAATGCTACTGGGGCATTAGTCAAGCCAAAGGACATCCCTAGGAACTCGTAATGACCATATCTCGTACGAAAGGCAGTCTTTGGAACATCTGAGCCCCAAATCTTCTGCTGATGGTACCCTGATCTCAAGTCAATCTTAGAAAACACCCGAGTACCCTGCAACTTGTCAAACAAATCATCGATATGCCACAACGGGTACTTATTCTTGATGGTGACCTTGTTCAACTGGCGGTAGTCAATACACACCCGCATAGTCCCATCCTTCTTCTTCACAAATATCACTGGAGCATCCCAAGGCGATACTCTCGGTCTGATAAACACCTTAGTCAATAACTCCTCGAGCTTTTCTTTCAATTCCTTTGGAGCCATGCGATAAAGGGGGGTAGATATGGGCTGGGTGCCCGGAGCTAAGTCAATGCAGAAATCAATGTCATGATCCGGTGGCATGCCTGGGAGGTTTGAAGGGAATACATCATCATACTCTCAAACTAGTGGCACTGAATCAATCGTCGGAGACTCGGCGGTGGTGTCCCGCACATACGCAAGATAAGCCAAACACCCCTTCTTGACCATATGTCGAGCCTTCAGGAAAGAAATAACCCGACTAGCGACACTAATTGAGGAACCTCTCCACTCCAATCTCGGCAACTCGGGCATGGCTAGAGTAACAGTCTTGGCATGCCAATCCAGAATGGCATGATAGGAGACAACCAATCCATGCCCAGGATAACCTCAAAATCAATCATATCAAGCAACATGGGGTCTGTTCTGGTCTCGAACCCACAAAATGTAACCACACAGGATCGATAAATCCGGTCCACAACCACATAATCGCCCATAGGAGTGGACACATAAATAGGAGTACCCAAGGACTCACGAGGAATATCCAGGGAATGAGAAAATAAGGCTGATACATATGAATAGGTGGACCATGGATCGAATACGATGCATCTCTACCGGATACTGAAATAATACCTGTGATCACAGTATCTGAGGCCACTACATCTGATCTGGCCGGAATAGCATATAATCTAGCTGGAGTGCCGAACGACTGACCTCCACCGGAATAAACAAGAGCTGACTGGGCTCCCCTGCCAAGCCACCACCTCTGGGACGACCCCTACCAGCCTGTCCTCCACCTCTAGGTGACCGAACCGTTGGTGCTGACCTCATAGGCTGATGACCCTGCTGCACTGCCTTGCCCTGAAGCCTGGGACAATGCCTCTTCATGTGACCTGGATCCCCACACTCATAACAACCTCCCGGCACCATGGCCTGCTACCTTGAAGAAGAACCCTGAATAGCGGGAGGACGGTAAAAACTCTCTAGCATAGCACTTAAATAAGTACTGGTAGACCCCTGATGACCAGAATACCTGCCGGAGGAACCCTGAATAGCTGGCGGGAGGTAAGAACTCTCCGGCATGGTGCTGAAGTAAGGTCTCGCTGGGACACCTCGTGGAGGTAGTGGTGGTGCTGAATATGGGGGCCTACTGGGCTGTCCCCTACCAAACTGACCTCTGCCCCTAGCTGGAGCACCTCTGAAATCCCCGTAAAATCTGGACCTCTTATCCTGTTGACCCTGCTCGCTGCTCCTCGACCGATAACCCTCGATCCTGCGAGCAATCTCTACCACAAGCTGATAATGAGTCCCAATCTCCACCTCTCGGGCCATATTGGCCCTAATACCTGGATGCAACCCAGCTACAAATCTCTGGACTCTCTTTGCGTCAGTAGGAAGTATCATGAGTGCGTGACGAGACAACTCAGAAAACCCAACCTCGTAGTCGGTCACCGACATCTGACCCTGCTCCAGCTGCTCAAACTGATATCGCAGCTCTTCCCTCTCAGAGGGTGGAATATATCTATCCAAGAATAACGGAGTGAACTGCTCCCAAGTGATGGGAGGGGAATCTACCGGTCTGCCAAGAATATATGACTGCCACCATCTACGGGCCCTGCCCTCCAGCCGAAAAGTAGTGAAGTCAACTCCATGAAACTCCAGTATCCTCATGTTGTGCAGTCTATCCCTGCACCTATCAATAAAGTCTTGTGCGTCCTCATGACGCTCACCTCCGAAGACATGAGGGTGCAATCTGGTCCATCTGTCTAATAACTTCTGCGGATCGTCGTCCGCAGCTAGTCTGGGCTCAGGTGCTGCTGGTGCTACTGGCTGAACTCCGCCCACGGGCAATGTACCTGGGGTCTGATAGATTGCTGCTGCATGTCCGGAGGCCTGTGCAGTAGGGGTCTATGCTCCCCCTCCCGCCTGAGATATGGCCGAATCTGCTAGAAATAAACCAGCCTGAGTCATGGTGTCCATGAACCGCATCATACGGCCCATAACCTCCTGAA
>MDKI01033722.1:0-13137 GCA_005239505.1 Nicotiana paniculata | reverse complement strand
TGGGACGAGTTTTTACTTCATGTGCCCATAATCATACATGAATTTGATCATGGCAAGACATAGAAATTTTACCACTTCATGTTGTTATAAATTCTTGTCAACTCTATTAGAGTTATAATCAAAACTTATTATCTTTGCTTGTAATTAAAATCAAATTATAGAATTTCAAGAATTTAAAAATAAAGTAAAATATTTACCTTAAATTCAGAATTTAATCATGAACAATATTGCAGAGAAAGAGAGGGAGGAAATTCTTATTGAATTTTGGGATGATTTACAATGGGGTAAGACCCCTCTATATATAGGGAAAAAATGACTTAGCCACAAAGTAGAACTCTCTAAAAGATAGACATTTTGGTTTAAAAACAAATGCTTAAAAGCATATTTTTTACTTTATCCAAACACTACAAAATGGCTTAAAAGTTATTTTGGCTGAAAAATATTTAAAATAAGTCAATCCAAACGGACTAATAAATAATTATGCCCCTTGTTTAATCTTGAACCACATATATATCATCATCATCATCATATCACATATCATATATTATATATCATATACTATATTATAAGTATGAAGCCCTAATCTAAAGATTGAAAGACCAAAATAATCCTATAAAATTAAAAGACTATAATACACAAGAAAATGAAAATTGCTCTTCTTAAATCGGTACATTAATCAAACTTAATTATCTGAAAATTTGAGGAGTTGCATTGGATAATTAAATAAACGTGTGGAAGGAAAGCTCAAGGGACTCCATCGAGGAAAGAACGAAATTGTGTTCAACCTCAATGCAGAAAAACATAAAGCATTTCATAATAAAGAATGAGTAATACTCCACACTAACTATGATAATAATGTTATTGATAGTATAGCGTAAAGTAAGTAAATAGTCTACCGTTACAATTTATCATTTATGTTGGTTCGTCAAATCAAAAGCAATTTTTCATCTTTTATGGTAGTTCGTTGAATTATAACAGTTACTAAAAAGTCTGAAAACATATTCTTTACACCATATACAGTTCACCAAGAAGCTATGGTTCCCCTTGAGAAATGATAAACGAGATTAGATAATTCTACGTACACTTATTCTTGAGATCACATTTTAAAGTGTTCATTCACTCGAGAATTCTGTTTAATCCTCACCAAAGAATCTGCAAGCCATCTACTCATTCAAGTACAGCAGTACCTTTTTACAACACAAATTCGATAATTTTTCTTTTTGATTACGTATTTACAATCATAAATGATGCTTTTGGATAAAAAGAAAAAGGGGCGAAGAAAGAGAAGGGGAACACATTTGTCCATGGAAGTGGTGTACCGCATTTGAATAATTATCATGTAGCATATTAGCATATGACTCTAAATATCATTAAATTCCAAACTCAGTAATAATTAAGTTAAGCATGCGGAGGAGAAGAAGGTTCGAAGTCAAGAAGCAAAAGAGAAAAGCTCTTGAAATAGAAGAGCTATTTTGCATCAGTTACATCAAGTATATTCATATAATTTTTGATAATCTATTTCACTTAATCCTCATGTTTACTAATTATACTCACTTATTGATTTTTCTTTTCCATTTTTGGGTCCAGGTATGGTCAGCCAATTCATCTATGCAAATCATATATATTTTTACGTAATTTTTGTATCACTTTGTACAACTGCTGGAAATTCTTTTTTTTTTTTTGGATAAGGTAACAAATTCTTTTCTTTTCTTGTTAGTTACTTTTCACTAACATATGACTTACACATTTTTTCAGAAAAATATAATATGTGCAAATCATTTTACTTTTAATCGGAATATTAATGTTGAAAATAATAGTTGTGATTATGACAAAGCAAATCATAATGAAATATGCACCAAGAACATCGTATGTGTGATGTGTGTACGTACCTCATATGATCAAAATTAATATGATTATAAAACATGCTTAACCTAACTAATATAACAGTGTACCTATCCAATCATTTTAAGTTCAACGCCATACATCTTTCAAATTTTGCATAATACTTAATGCACACGTCTTAATAATATTAACTTCATATTAGAAAATCTGTACTAGTTTATATGGGACAAACGTGCAACGCACGTGACCAAAAACTAGTTATTATACTAAAAGTGAGAAGCTCTTATCTTCAAAATTAGATTACAATTTTACTCTTGTAATAAATTAAAATGTAATTAAATATAATAATTAGTACTTAATATTTTAGTTACATAATGGTTGAATTACCAGTTCAGCAGCACAACAACGAATTTACGGCCTATTATTTAATCAATTCATCCTTGAATGTCTGTTTCCTTATCTTCCAAGGATGAAAATTTTATTGTTCCCTCAATATTCTAAGTTTACAAGATGATTTATCTACCAAAACAAATACCCTTTTATCTCTTTCCCATTTTCTAAATTTTCTTTATTGAAAATTCTACTTCTTTTTCAATGGACTAATTAATACACTTAATAATGATATTAATTTAATTTTTTACGTACGTTACTTTTTCAAGGTACTCAATATAGAATTTAAATGATAGTGGTAAAATGACTATTTTTTCTAATTACTATAATCCTCATCTCTATTCATAAAAAACTTCTCAATATATGTAAATCAAAGGTGACTCATTGAAAACTGAATTGATTTAAATATACCAAAATTCTTTGCTAAAAATATTAGTATTAAACCAGAATTTCATGTGCTTCGTTCCTTCAGATTTTTTTTCTGTTCTTTATTTATTTTCTTTTAATTTTGTTGGCCTAGAATTATTGCTTTTTTGGATGTAGTTCTATTTACCTTATATTTTTGTTTTAAGTAATATATTAATGTGTTATTTTTGCTTGATAATAGATGTTTCCAAATGCTATTTGTTCTTTTCTAAATTTTTTTTATAGATTTTATCCTATTTTTTAGTTTGGTGATTCATTTATTGTTATTTTTGGCTAATAATATGATTTTCATCTGATGTAGTTTATCGATCTGTTTTTTTTTTTTGTTTCGTTTTGTTTTGAAACCTGGAAGTGAAACTCCCAATACGATCTCTAATGGATATGAGTTTCTTGAAGTGAAATGGAAGACAAAAGGACACGAACTATGTGGATTACCGTGTGGATTAATGGGTGGATGAATGACACAATTCTATACTCATGCGGATGCTCTTTTTGATCGATGAAGTTTAATGTTGCTAATTTTGTAAAGTGTTATCTTTTCTATTTTTGTTTTTTCTGATCTGATGTGTCGTTTAAAATATATTCATGATCTATTTTCATGTTAGTTATGTAATATTTAACTCTTAAAAAAGACAAAAATTTAGGGATTTTGCATAGATATTATTGTCAGATTTGAGTCACCTCTATTATCTTTCTTTTCATTTGTTCTAAAATTTTAATGAAATTATAGTAATGTGATATATCAATATTGCAAGAAATTACAAACTTAAAAAGGTTGATCAGTATAACTCCTTTCATCTTAAACCATATAAGTGATACAATTTTTTTATGTTAAAAATTAATTGAAGAGGAAAAGTAGGGATGATAAGGGAAATATACATTACATATTTATCTTTTGGCTTTTATTTTCATGTTTCCTTGAGCCTTTCAGGTAATAATATCTACTCTTAAATAAAGACTTACATATATATGCATTAGTAATATATTTAGGGGGATAACTTTACGGGACAAGTGTTAGTGTGTCACTTGTGTTTGTCTCTTCATGAGGTTGTTCTCTCAATATTTTGTACTCTCTTTTATTATAGTGGATTTCTCATCTCCACTCGTGGACGTAGGTCAATTGACAGAACCACGTTAAATATTTGTGTTTCTTTTGGTAGATTTCTCTTTTTTTGTTGGATTTATCATCATTCAATTGTTGCATTACTAGCTTCCGCATGACACCTTATTTTTCGGTCCTAACAATGTAATGACCCAAAGGGTCATCCTGTGTATTAGGACTCTATTATGCGCTCGTTAGCCCTAAAAACTCTTATTTTTACCCACCTAGATTTGTGTGCGCAGTCCGGGCGTAATTTCGGAAAGCCTTTTTGTGGAAATTGAATAAATAAAAAAATTTGGCATCTAAAAGTGATTTTAGTTAACTTCGGTCAACTTTTTGAGTGAACGGATCCGGATCCGTATTTCGACGGTCCCGGTGGGTCCGTAGTAAAATATGGAATCCGGGCGTATGCCCGGAATCGAATTCCGAGGTCCCTAGCTCGAGATATGAATTTTTGACCAAAATTGAATTATCGAAAATTAATGATTTTGAAGAATTTGCTTAATGTTTGATCTTGATGGTATCGAGCCTGTATTATGGTTTCGGAGCCTGGTACAGGTCCATTATGATATTTAAACTTTGTCTGCGAAATTTGGTGAGAAACGGAACTGATTTGACGTGATTCGGACCCTCAGTTGAGAAAATAGAAATTTTAAAGTGTTCTTGAGAATTGCATGTGTTTTGATGCTAAATTCGTAGTTCGAGGTGTTATTTTGGCGATTTGATCGCACGACCAAGTCTGTATGATGTTTATAGAGTTGTGTGCATATTTGGTTTGGAGCCTCGAGGGCTCGGGTGCCATTCGGGCAATGCGCGAGTTGAGTTAAACCTCAACAATGTCTGTTGGTGCTCCAGATCTGGTGTGCTCGCACCTGCGAGCCCTTGGTCGCAGGTGCGAGCGATAGCCCGCAGGTGCGACCCAGGCCTGTACTTTATTTCTCCGCAGATGCGAACTCCTCTCACAGGAGCGGGACCACAAAAGCGGAACCTTGTCCGCAGGTGCGGCCCCAGTGGCCTAGTTCTTTTCCGCAGAAGCGGACGTCCTGTACGCATGTGCGGATGCGCAGGTGCGACCAAAGCAACGCAGATGCGAAGGTCGGGCAGTGAGTTCATTTAATTCGGACTCCAGCCATTTTCTTCTTATTTTCAAAAGGATAGGAGACCTAGGGCGATTTCTCAAAGGCATTCTCTTCCCCAAATCATAGGTAAGTGTTCCTTAACTCGTTTCTTTCAATCGTTTACTTCTTTTTTACAAAAATTCAACCTAAAATATAGGAATTTCATGGTAGAAATTGGGGGTTTGGGTAGGATTAGAGATTTTCTAGAAATTGGAAATTGGATCTTAATTTGGGGTCGGATTTCAAAACTAATTACATATTCGGGCTCGGGTGTGAATGGATAAACGGATTAACGGATTTTTGTCCGAACCTCGAGTTTTGACCAAGCGGGCCCGGGGTCGATTTTTGACTTTTTGAGGGAAAATTCGGGAAATTTATAATTGTTCATTGAAATTGATTTCTTTAGTGATAATTGATGGTATTAAACTAATTATGACTAGATACGAGTGGGTTGAAGGTGAATTCTAGAGGAAAAGCGGTACCTGAGCAGTGAGTGGCATGCGGATCGAGGTAAGTGTCGTGTCTAACTTTGGCTTGAAGGATTAGGTATTAATTGACTACTTGCTACATGTTTGGTTATTGAGTACGATATATAGGTGAGGTGACGAGCACCTATGTGTTGGTGTCGAGTCATAGCATGCGAATGAGTCCTATTGTGGCAACTGTTATAGTCTCTATTCAAGTTGTTCATGCTTAGCTTATCTAATTGTTATGTTGGGCATCTCTTATCCTATTTTACTGAAATTTAGTAAGTGTTGAGTATTGACTCAAGGTTGAGCTTGATATTGTGACATTAAACGTTGAAGTAAGACCGATTTATGATATTTTTGTCTCTCCGTGTTGTTGATCTTTGTTTTGGTAAGGAAGAGTGTAAAGCATGAGGGTGATGACGTGTCGTTCTATTAATCATATGGTGAGATTGAGAGTAAAAGCGCGAAGGGTGATTCCGTGCAATTTTCTTTACTGTTTGTACTTGTTTATTTCCTTAAGGCATATTGATTGATTATGTCTTGTCCCTGTTTCTTATTCCTAACATTGTGAACCCCTTAGCATGTCCCCTTCTCATTATTGCATGTTTTTATCTCTTTATTTCTATTGTTGCTATGGCCGCACCTGCGGATGGGGAGCCTCAAGTGCGAGGACCATGCGTAGGTGCGGAGTTTGGCAGCTCGTGACGGGGTCGCAGGTGCGGATGGGTGGCCGCACCTGCGGAAGCGCAGGTGCGAAGAGGTAGTCGCAGGTGCGGAAAATGGAGACTTAAGTCAAGTGCGCAGATGCACACCTGGGACCGCAGGTGTGGGTACGCAGGTGCACATAAGTGGCCGCAGGTGCGAGACCACTGGCCAGAAGAGTATAAATTCGTGCCCTCAAAAAAATTTGGCATTTTTCTTCATTTTGCATGCGGATTGAGTCATTTTGAGAGCAATTTGGAGAAGGATTTCGAGGGTCTTCTGTGGAGGTAAGTTTCTCGGGTTTGGCCAATTTTCGGAAATTGTGCCTAATTTTGTAGTTTTCGTTTGGGGTTCATCTCCCTAGCATATTTTGATGTTATTGATCTGATTTGTGATAGAATCGGAGCATTTGGGAGCCAATTCGAGGGGCAAGAGCATAGCGGAGTAGCTTTTGGGCTGTTTTGAGGTAAGTAACGATTGTTACTCTAAACTTGAGGGTATGAAACCCCGACATTTTATATTATTTTGGTAAATGAGGTGATTCACATGCTAGGTGACGAGCGTGTGGGCGTGCACCGATAGGGATTATGACTTAGTCCGTCCTGTAGCGACTATTAAGCCGCGTATCCGATTTGAAACCTTACGACATCCTGTGTTTTAGAAATTTATACTTGTTTATGGGTTGTGAGCCATGTTTGGGGCCTTGTGCCGACCTGTTTAGACACTCAGAGGTATTTTTACACTATTCTCACACTATCCTGATAGAACAATTGTGAACTCAGTCATGTTTTCTACTTGTTATTTTCACTGTTATCACACTGTTTTGAAACTCTGAAAGGTATTTTGGGGCTGAGTCCCGTGAGTTGGGATGAGTTTCCCGAGTGGCTTGTGGGGATGACTATATGAGGCTGAGAGTCGAGTATGTGAGGATAGTTATGGATCGAGCTGCACGCCGCAACAATATATATATTATATATTACATATGGATCGGGCTGCACGTCGCAACAATATACATTATATATGGATCGGGCTGCACGCTGCAGCAACATATACATTGGATCGGGATGCACGCCGCAACAATATAGCGTTTGGGCTGTAGGATCCCCTCCAGGAGTATGTACACCCCCAGTGAGCACAGTCAACTATTATATGGATCGGGCTGCACGTCGCAGCGTATGTTATGTGGATCGGACTGTACGCCGCATCGTATGTTACATACATATATATATATATATATACATATATATATATATATATACATATATATATATATATATATATATATGTATATATATATATATATGTATGTATTGGATCGGGCTGCACGCCGCAACAATTGTTATATGGTACTTGATGAGTGAGAGTGATGCGGGTGAGCATTGACTTATGAGAGTAGAGTCACGAGTGACTGAGAGGCTTGCCCAAGAGGCTTTATTTGTGAGTGACATTGTGCCCGAGTGGCTGATATTTTATGAAACTGCTGTTTTTACTTTTCTTTACACTGAGCCTCTTTGATAAATGTTGACTAATGTTTTATACAAGTTTATACGGAAAAACTGGAGTTTTGTGAAATCTTTGGTAAATGTGGACTCTTGACTTGATCTATTACCTTTACTGGTACTTATTTTTATGAAACTGTAAGGTTTAAATGCTCATCACTGCACTCAAGTTTTTAGATACTTTGGTTACTTACTGAGTTGGCGTACTCATGTTACTCCCTGCACCTTGTGTGCAGATTCAGGTACCGGGGCAGAGCGATAGTTGAGCTACCCCATTTGGAGCATTGTGAGGCAGTTGTTCGGCGTCCGTAACCTACTCTTTCTCCTTCCTACTCTATCATTTTACTTTATTTCCCAGACTTTTTTTAGTAGAGGATTTGTATTAGACTGTATCACCTCTTAGATGCTCATGACGGTTGACTCCAGATGTCGGGGCTGTGTTTAGATGTTCTAATCATTTTTATTGTTTTGAAATGCTTATGAAACATAATTTTTATGAAAAATTTGGATATTTGATGTATTAAATGGGAAATCCTTATGTTAATTTCAGTGAATTGGCTAGCCTAGTATCACGATAGATGCCATCACGGCCAATTTAGGTTTGGGGTAGTGACATAAATACTCCTTTATAAAGCATATGTACATCATCATCCCAATAAAAATTGATGCTTACTTAGATTTGTCCCCTTAAAACCTCTCTTAAAGCAGTCCAAACATGTGCAAGACAATGAAATTACAAAAGATTGATCATGCATCCATTTAAAACAAGTATCTCTAGAACATGTATCAAATAAGACACTTTTATGATATAGCCAAGTATCAATTATAAATCCTGTGGATTCTTCTATATGTAAGTTATTCAAAGAAGCACATAAATTCTTAGAAAGGTCAGAAGAACCCATAAATTCCAAAACAAAAATTTCAATACATTCAATAATATTCGCAACATCAATGGATTATTTGCTCAATTGTCACAGAACGAGTCATAGATAGGTTCATGAAAGAGTATTTGATCACTAATGTCACAATAATCATGCATATCCTCTTTACTAGAAGCAAGCACTTTTATAGGCTCACAATCAAATGACTAGAGGAATGACTTCCCATCGAACAACAAAACTCACATTCTAGCAATTTATCACATAAAAACTCATTAGGCACTTGAATAAGAGAAGAAAGAATATTTAACTCATTAGCAAGCCTCTTCTCATAAATTTCATACCTCTTTCCACCAAGTTGGAATGAATAATCATCTATGTCATACTCAATTTCAAAAGTAAGAAAATTACTCTTGCACTTGAACTTGACTATTGCAATTAATGACTTGACATGCATCAAAATATCATCATCCACAAATATTATAAAATCACCAACATATGAAATAAGAGTATAGTTTATTACCTCCAAAAATACCTTAGGTGTTCTAGAAAAGCCAAGAATGTGAATAAGCCAATTATGCATACCATACTTGGACTTATTTATTAATGGAACAACATCACCTTTTAATATTTTACGCAATGGCTCTAACTTAGCAATGCCTTTAGGGAACTCCATGTTGTAAAGCTGTAAATAAGGATCAAAACAGTCAAAAGGTTCAAAACAAAGAAATTAAACAAGCTTTTATCTTCCACCATCCAACAAGAATTGATTTCACAAATTTCACAGGGGAATCCGATTGGTTCCTTTGCTACCATCTCTTGTGCCTCACCTCCCCTTTCAAAAGGTCTTTCCACATATGGCTGCACAAAATCACAAGAACCAAAATAACAAAGAGTTAATGGGTTAGGAAGTAAAGAAACTTTTTTCTTGCTTACACTCTCTTTGGATTTTATCACAATACTAACTTTTTCCTCACCATTAGCTTCTTTTATCTCACTAACGTTTTTCTCTTTTTCTTCACTTAATTCCTCTTGTTTCTCTACCTCACAACTTTTTTCTATCTCATGGCCTTCTCTCTTTTCTTTCCTCTCAAGCTTACTTTTTTCCCCCTTGACATCCCTCTCTCTTCAATCAACACAATCTCTCATTTTTCCTCTCTTTGGATGTCAACATGAACTTCCTTACTCCTCTCATTCTTTTCTATCTTATAGTTTTCTATATTCTCTTTAACAGTCTTTTCGTCTTCACAAATTTGTGAGGGAGTCAAAGGCCCAAGAATGAGTTTCTTCTCATTAACCTCAAAAAAGTATCTTTTTTTTTCTATATTATATGAAGCTCTTCTGTAGACATACCATGACTTTTCCGACAAGATATGATAATTATTCATGGGAGTCACATCACACCAGATCACATCCTCATACCTTTCAATAGAGAATAGTGATAACACTCTTTTATCTACCTTTACTCCTTGCAACATGTAGAGTTCAATATGCTCAACACAAGGCAAGTTCAATTTCTCAACCATATAAGTGCTAATTGAGTTATAGCCATACTCTTTGTCAATTATAAGGGCACAAATCGCAGACATCACTTTAGTTCTTGTTCGAAAAATAACTTTACCATTGTCTTCCTTCCATTCTTTATAATGTAAGTTCGACCTTTCAAGTTGTTGAGTCATAGCTCGTCTCCTTTCACTATAAATACCTGTTTGAAACATCTTGAACAAAGATTAGAAGAATTATGTATCTCTTAAATTTGGCTTTTTCCTTCTAATATCTCACATCTCTTGCCTTTTTCCAGTCAAAGCAACTCTTGGTTGTTAATATTTAGATTTATTAATTAACCTAACAAGTCACAACCCTTTAGAGATAAGAATAAGGAGTTAGAAAATCAAAAGGAAAGTGGAAGACCAAACCTAGAAAGAATAGGAATTAGTTAGTTTTAAAAGAAAAGGGAAAGAATTTAGAAAATCCAAAACCCACAGAAATAAGGAAAGAAGTTACCTTAATCTTCAAGAACTAGGATCCCTCTTCTTATTTCCTTTCTTGACATGAAAACCAAACCAAACAACTATTCACTTTTCTTCTTTTTTTTGGGTTGATTTTTTTTTTTTTCGTTTTTTTCTTTTTTTTTATTTTTTGCTCAAGAACCTCCCAAGACTATCAATATTAAAATATTGATTAGCCTATGCTCTGATACCACTTGATAACAACACGATAGGGTTCCAAAAACTACTAAAGAAAATCAAGAAATGTGCGAAGCTAAAAGAAGAACAAAGAAACAAAAAAAATGACGGAAAATTAAAGATAGACCGAATTCAAGAAAGAGTTTCTTGAATTCACGAAGTCCATTCTTGAAGTTGAATCCTAAAAATAACAATTAGCTAACGAAGAACTAATCGTCTTTGGTAGAGAATTAAAAACAAGAGATAGATTGTGAAACCCGACCCTTTAGAATAACAAGAACAACAATAAGCCTAAACTTATCACATTTCTTGAATACCTAGAAGTGATATAAGATTTCAAAAAGGGTTTAATTTTACGACCTTAAGTTGAGTCTTGAAGGTTGAAGAATAAATCCAAGAGTAGCCACGCACAAGAGTGCAAGAAAAATCTCACAATTTTTATTGATATTGTCTATCATAATATAAGTCCAAAAACAAAGAAGACACCCTTTATATACAGAGAGAGTCACGAAATTGTACCTAAAAAATAAGGAAATAAAGTCCTAAACTGCTTTGGATAACAAGTCCAACTACCTTAGGAAAAGAAAAATACTAGGAAGCAAAAACCAAGTCAATCTTGGAAAGTAATAACAAAAATCTTAGTAAAATGAAAACATAACCTTAACTAACTAGGAAATCAATAAATATAGTCTCATAATATATGTAAATAAATCCCAAACCAATCTTGGATAGAATCTTGAAAATCTTGAAAATCTTGAAGGAAATTTGCAAGCAACTTGGCACCAACTTGCACTCAACATATAGCAGGACTATTGTACCCTTCTTGAACATTAAGTAAGTCTTTTTTGTGCTATAAAAACGTGGCTTTATGTAGTACTTCATGAGCTGCAAGTTTGGACACATTTTAGGTGCCAAATTGGTCCAACAATGACCTCATTTGGACCTTCTTTAGAGGATGTTTCTTGGAATCTAATCCACTCTTATTGGACATGAATTTGGTCCATACAATAGTTATAATACCTAGATAACTCATATCCTTTATTATTAAGCTCTTCCTCCCAACTAACAACTTCTTTGATCGCTCCTGAAGTCCAATGACCTTGTTTTGCAACTTTTTAGCTTGAGATCTTATAAAAGGCCCTCTTTGAGATTCCAAATCTTCATCCTTGTCCTTGAATAGATTTGAGCTTCCTAGGATACTATCAGAATAGAGGGGAATGAAGGTACTATTTAGAATGTTTATGACATCCTGTGGAAGACTAAAAGACAAATAATCAAGATTCCAGACTCTAACTGATAATAAGAAATTTGTCACAACCCAAATCCCACCAGTCTTGATGGAACCTAACCATAATTCGTTAGGTAAATTAACTAACATAAATCATTGTCCAAATCGAAGATTATTAAAAACACAGAAATAAGAATACAAATTTAAATACAACTACTCCAAGATTTGGTAGTACAAGTTATGAGTATTTATGATTTGGGATTTTACAACGTTGCCAATAAGAAATACGTCATCTGTTTGAATATAAATAAATAGAAATGCAGATTCAAAACTATTATGAACAAGATGGCAGCTAATGACTGGAATACTGAAGTCTTCAATACTCCTCCTCAAAATACACAGTTGCTTAGCTCCAAAATCTACACACAAGATGCAGAAGTGTAGAGTGAGTACTACCGACCTTATGTACTCATTAAGTATCTTAACTAACCTTATTGAAGTAATGGCAAGGTTTTAAGTAAGAAGATACTTGTCGCGCCCCTTTTTTCCTCGCGAAATCGGGTTTCGACATGTGAAAACTCTTTTAAATGGGTATTAAAAAAGAAGAGTCGCCACCTAATGGATTAAGGTGCGTTAGGGCACCTATTGCAAGTAACTCATAAAACCGGTTTGTGTTACCAGAGATTGGGTAAGGGTTTGAAATTACCTTGAGGGGAAGGTGTTAGGCACCCCTCGAGGTCCACAATGGTGGGTCCCGGCCAAACTTACTTGGTGAGTCATTTAACAGATAAGCAGTGTAAGCGCACATATGTAAATAAGATAAAGGAAATTTAACATGTAAGCAGTCTAAGCACACATATGTATAAAGATAGGGAAGTCCTAAGTTATTAGCCTATAGGATCACATCTGTACAATGCCCGGTGATCCTTCCTCAACTAGAGGGGTTACACATGGCATTAGCGCACATGTCATCATATCCTTTTACTACCCGATTACCCTCCTATTAGTGATTGTATAAGCGGTTTTAATTAAAAAAACTCTAAGCGTGCATTACCCGTCCCTTCCTTGTGGTCCCGGAGGTATTTAGGACCTCTATTTTTGGGCAGTTCTAGACTCTCCTAAAGTGTTTAAAAAGGAAAATCTAAGCGACAACAAAGAACAAAAAAGATTGTCAAGTAATACAACAATTAAGGGCTCATGTTTACCCCCGTCAATAAACAGGCAGCTAGCACGTCTCAAATAACAAGATTTCAGATGTTTCAGAAAAGGTCCTAGAACATGATATCTAGGTGAGCA
>ML366327.1:0-19446 GCA_005239505.1 Nicotiana paniculata | reverse complement strand
GTAATTTAAATAACATCAAGTGACAGTTGAGTATTCTAACAACTTGCTTGATACGTAAATTTCATGTGGGATCGACTCTGCGCATAATACCCCGGATTATATTTGCAACGCCCGCTTAGTCTTCTACAAGACATAGTTGAGTGTGATCAATGCCTACCTGTCCTTACTTGATTTCCTCTTATTTGCTACTAGTTGCACCATGCTTAGGTAGCTCTACTCTATTCTTGCCTGTTGTTTTCCGGGACTGTTTAATTAAACTGTATCCGACATACTTCTGCCTTGCATATTTAAATTGGGACTACGGACCGAGATCCGGGAGCTTCCCCCTGTACTGCATTTCATATTTAAATTGGGACTACAGACCGAGATCCGGGAGATTTCCCCCTGTACTGCATAGTATATTTAAATTGGGACTACGGACCGAGATCCGGGAGCTTCCCCCTGTACTGCATTTCATATTTAAATTGGGACTACAGACCGAGATCCGGGAGATTTCCCCCTGTACTGCATAGTATATTTAAATTGGGACTACGGACTGAGATCCAGGAGCTTTCCCCGTGTACTGCATTGCACATTTACTGTTGAGATATATGATGTGCTGAGCAAGGGCTCTCTTTCTGTTATTAATTCCTTCAGTTTCCATTAATCCTGTTTATCATTGCTTATCTATATTTCATTGTTTTAAATTGTATATTGACTTGTTTTAAAAACTTAGTAGGGCCTCAACCTGACCTCGTCACTATTTGACTGGGTTAGGCTTGGCACTTACGGAGTACCGAATGTGGAGCACTCACGCCCTTTCCTGCGTATGTTTTCCCCATGTGCAGATCCAGGTACCAGCACCCACTATCGTGGCTATGAGTCGTTCTAGCAGCTGCCAGGAGACCGCGAGGTAATTCTGCCGCGTCCGCAGAATCCCACGAGTCCGCTTCTACTCTAGTATAGGCATAGAAGACTTATGTATTTTTCCACTGTTTCATTTTATAGAGCTACATTTAGTACAAAGCTTGTGACTATAGTGACATTCCGGGTTTTGGGAAGTAAAAGTGTATATGCTGAGCAGCTATATTATATCTACTTGATTTCTTTTCTGTCTTTATTTTATTGATTCTATCATTTTCCTCAAATTTAGGCTTACCTAGTCGTAGAGACTAGGTGCCGTCACGATACCTTTCGGAGGGCAAAATGGGTCGTGACAATGTGTCACAGAAGAATTTTTTGAACTCGATTTAATTACGAATTTGATACAAAACCACTCCAAATTACCTCCAATCTTCCTCAAATTTTGCATATTGACTTATCTATATATTTTCAATGAATTTCAACTAAACCCGTTGAAAAAGTTCGTTTTTGCTTAGACTTTTGAAATATTGTATATTATTTTTTTGTATTTCATCACCTTATTTGCTACCTCATCCATGAAATTTCCTTTCCATCTTGCATCTAATGTTGCTAATCACGCTTAAAAATATGGAAGGTGATTTTTGCATGTGATTCTTTGAGAGAAAGAACCCTATTTATTTAATTTTTTAATTTTTGTTGGCTAGTTTTGGTACGTCTATGACTAATGGCTAGAGGTTGGTAAGTTGAGATTTATTTGGGACATTTGTGTAAGTTTTCCCTTTTGATTCGTCTATTCATATCATGATAAAGTTTCTCTTGTATGAAACTATAGAAGTGGGGACTTTTGCATCTACACCCGCTTTTTGGGTCACGTTTTAACTTATACCCGCTTTACAAAAAAAAAATTACAAGCGTACTCACTTTTCGCATAAACTTCAGGCATACGGGCCTGAAGTAGCAAAGGCTTTCACAAAAACTTCAGCATTCTAGGCTTTTTCAAAAATTTCAGCAGAAGTGCTGAAGTTATTTAGGTCATTTGTAAAAACTTCAGCACTAAATAAGCTGAAGTTTTGTCCTGGATTAATTAGTTTTGTCATAAAACTTTTTTAAAAACTTCAGCATCTTCTGCTGAAGTTAATTGGTTCATTTGTAAAAACTTCAGCACTCTATATGGTGAAGTTTTGTCCTGGATTCATTAGTTTTGTCGTCATAAGCTTTTTGAAAAACTTCGGCCGAAGATGCTGAAGTTATTTAGTTTAGTTGTAAAAACTTCAGCACCCAATATGCTGAAGTTTTGTCCTGGATTCAATAGTTTCTCATAAAAAGCTTTTTGAAAAACTTCAGCAGAAGATGCTGAAGTTATTTTGTTTAGTTGTAAAAACTTCAGCACCTAATATGCTGAAGTTTTGTCCTGGATTAATTAGTTTTGTAATAAAACTTTTTCAAAAACTTCAGCATATTTAGTTCATTTGTAAAAATTTCAGCACTAAATAAGCTAAAGTTTTGCACAGGTATCAGGAAGGCGGCGCCTGAAGTTGTAAAAATTAGGGTATATATTAAATAATTTTAAAAATATGGGTATAAGTTAAATGGGGGCGACCAAATAGGGCCCCGTGCAATTTCTACGTAGAAATGGTAGAACAGGCCACTTTAGTTTTTTATTATTGTTTTCGGTTTGTATCACTGTTAAAAAACAATTGTGATATTACACCTTTTTTCTTTTCAATTCTTGCGATCCATGGCAAGAAATTATTAAAGTTTGCAACACTAACATTTGAAAATAATATAAAGTAAATATCATTTGGTACAACAAGATGATTATAGGTCAAATAAGTTGAAAATAATATAAAGTAAATAACCTTTTCAAGCAAACCTAAAGCACACTATAGATGTGGTGGCTATCATCATCAACCACAAATATGATCATGTGAATAACTTATTCTTGTTCATTCTATCACACAGATAGTGTTGTCTTTCTTTTTCTTGACAAAAACAAAATAGAAAGAAATTATTGGATCAAATCATGTTGGATATACAATATTATTTGGTTTTATTTCATCTTTATTCAATGTTTAAAACTCATTTAACCTTAAGAGGTACATAGATACTCTTATAAATGTCACTTACCTACTGATTATGGTTAACTTATAAAAATTTATATACACGACACATGTTACATTAACTAAACGTGATGCCCATGACGGAGGGCACGTTGATCAGGGCGGGCCAAATAGGACTGACAGACTTCTACGCTGGCAAGCTTCTGAAGAAGGGACTCACATATCACCTTAGATGAATCCCACAACGGAATGAGAGAGAAAATTGAAGAGCTTTAGAAGGCATGACACAAATTCACATGGCACAAACGCTTTTCTGGTTCGATGTGGCGTAGGCCAAAAAACAAACTCGTGGCGCCGAAGCTCAAAGTAGACAATATGTGCCATGGGCTTGTGTCGAGACACTTTTTCAGTCGTCTTTCCCCATATCAAATGTAAGAAAAGACAACATTTTATCAAATCATATTCGAATACTAGTCATATGCTCTCTTGGCTCTGTTAAAGTGTGTCGCCATCTCATCTCAAAGCTTAAGTTGTTAGATAAAGGATTCACTTCTATTCATTTAATTATGTCTTCAACATTGGCATTTGGATTTGAGAAACTAACAATGAAATAGTCAATGAGAAACTAGGCCGTGGCAAAGAAACCAATTTGTTGAAGAACCAAACATAGAAACACAGAACATTGCATAACTCAGAACAACAACAACAATAACACATTCAGTGCAATCCCACAAGTGGGGTCTGGAAAAGGTAGTGTATACCCAGACCTTACCCCTACCTTGTGTGATAGAGATGCTGTTTCTCATAAACCCTCCTCAGCTCAGAGGAAAAATCAAAGCAAGTTTGAGGGAAAAAACAAGTAGTGAGGAGGCCATGACGGAAATACTAGAGAAAAGAAACAGTAATGACAACAAAATAATAAGGTAGCCGGCGCAAAGGAAACAACAGGTAAAAAATTGCAGAATAGGACTTTGCATAACTCAGAACTGGCAAAAATAGTTAGCCAGCCTGTGGCAAGACTTCTTTCATCTATTCAGTAACATTCAACAACTACACATCAATAAATCCCAAGCACACTGGATCGGAAATATGAATCTTTCATGTCCATTAAGCTCTTCTCAATCCGATATCATACAAAATTAAAGTAAAAGCTCTAGAAGTTCTCTATATTTTCTACTGACAGGACTAAAAAGATCCTATAAAACATTGGAAACCTATTCAGTAATGTTTGAGTTGCTTAAACTACCACCTTTTTGTACAGAAAAATTCAGGTTTAGCTATTGGATGTACCTCAATCATTTCAAGGAATTCTGTCTGTCTGTCTATAATTAACCAAACTGCAGAACGAGTGAGCTATATCAGGTATTACAGAGGGGAATAAGAAGTGTATGTGCTATATCAGGTTGTATGCCGGCAGATCTTCTATTCTTTGTATATCTTCTAATGATAGTTCCCTCTCTAATTGCGTCCTTGTCGCTTGCAAAACATCCTGAAGGAACAAAACAAAAAACCCTTTAGTAAAATGTCGAGGAAATGTAAGATACATATTGTGAAGCATTCCTTTCTGTTTTAGATCTACACTTATCTTCATTTACAGATCATAGGACTAACTATTTATGCTAAACATGACTTTTTTCTCGACAATGACTAGTAAAAAACTAACAATTGAGTAAATATTGAGGTTCAGTTTTGCAAAATCATGAAACTTTGGAACCCTTCATTTCCTTTATCAGTTTAGCTAAGGGCATTCTGATGCGAATGCAGAGCGAATTTTACTATACCTATACCATGCTTATTTAGTGAAGTCACACAGAAATGAAGTTGTGTTTAAACTAAAGGACCTGTATGTTTAATGCTTTCTCCTAAATGATAGTGTTAAATCAAAACATAATCAGCATCATAATTTTCTAAAAAGAAGTGCGCTGGGATTAATCTTAATTTATAAGCTCCTGACATGTTCCTCATATGGTCAACATGTGTGTGAGAAATGGAAGGGCGAGAGCCGGGGCGGATGTAGGGTAATAGATGCGGATTCAACCGAACCTAGTAGCTTTAGCTCATATCCTGTATATGTGTTAAAGATCCACTAAAATGATACAGATAACTTGAACTCATAAAGTTCAAATTCTGAATTCGCCTTTGGGCGATTGGACGAGAGACATAGAGTAATGAGAGAGAGAGAGAGAGAGAGAGAGAGGTATACCTTAAACTCCATATATGAAGCACACATAGCCAGCCACTGTGCATCCATCATCGCGAATGCTATACAGTATAGAACATCAAATGCCTCGTCATCCTCTGCAGTTTTTTAGCGGAAAAGTTCATCTAGAAAGCACCCTGATTCGGAAGTACTTAGGTTAATTTTCTGTCTATATGACTGGCTTACCTCCTAATAACTTAACGAAATTAATTCCCGGAAGACACTTAGGCTTTTCTGCAAGAGAAAAAGAAGAAAGTCAATGCCGGTTCAGAATGAACAGGGAAGTTTAGCAAAATGTATACTTTTGAGACAATAAGCATCATAAAGAATGAAACATTAATCACTTAAAACGTTAAATCACCTGAGTATAAGTCCAGCATCTGAATCAACATGAATGAAACATTAATCCCAGCAACTGCAAATGGATACTCCCACGTAGCCCTTGATCCACTTCGTTTGAAAAGCAACCTATGAAAACAAGCCTTGATTTTGAATATACGCAATTAGTTATGACTTATTATTCCACAATCATACTATGAACACTTATCCTAATGAGCAATTTAAGCTCTTTGCAGAACAGCCAAAGGATCATACCGGATATCTTGTTGCGAAAAACAGCAAATTCTCGAGTGAAATAAATCCACAACCCCTACAACAAGATGATTTCTCAAATGAGAATAATATCTTACAACGAAAGTAAACTAAGTGCCGGAAGTTGGTGAGATATTTGAGATATGCATTCAAGCCGTGGAAACAGCCTCTTGCAGAAATGCAGGGTAAGGTTGCGTATAACAGACCCTTGTGGTCCAGCCCTTCCCCGGACTCCGCGCATAGTGGGAGCTTAGTGTGCCGGGTTCCCCTTTCTTTTTATTGTAATAAAGAGTTAAAAGAGAACAAAGCCAAGAATTAACTTTTCCTAATCCTTAGCTATCTGCTGATTGTTATATAGTTCCATTAGATGAACGTTGCAAATGGATAGTTGGATAACTTTCTCTATAGATTAAAAAGCAAATTGTTACGTCCTAATTACTACCGTTGACAAATAGAAATGGATCTCCTCTCACTAAGAGGTCTTACACATTTCTTTCTACGAATAAGTGACAAGAATGTTAATGTATCTTGACAAAAAATTGAGGGTCAAAACGGCTGAACTTTACCTGAAGTCAGTCGATGGGTTTGCTCCTTGCCACCCCATATCTTTCCACTGCTCGGAGATCAAACTTTTAAGCTTAACATTTGGAAATGCTGCATTCCATAAAGCTTGAAGAGCTTCCTGAAAATTGGAGTTAATTATTTGCTAAAATACAGGTTATAACCAGAAAAACACAAGCGATATCATAATCCAAAAGAGATGCAGGTACAGATAGAAACAAATTCCATGCAGAGGCAACTAAGGGTTCCAACTTTCTGCTATGCTGCAGATAAGCTAAGTTACTGATTTGATAGGTTAATTGATACCGATAATATCATTTAGATTAGATGTGATAAAATAGTGATCTCAGTGCTTTCCATGAAATTAGAGTGGCAGAATGTTTTAGTGACTTCTGGCAAAATTTTGGTATATTGAACTAACGAGGTGCCTTCTTGCAAAATTATTACTCTGAATAATACGTCTATGTAAGTTTTCAAGATTTTTCATACGAAGTGAACATAAGTACATATTTTATAAATTTAAATAAACATAGTGGTCATAGAAGAATATTGGGATCACATTTTTCATGAGTTAAGTCATATCAAAACAACATGTTATTGATAAACTGCAAAACAAAAGGTCGTAACTTAGATCAATTAATATACTATTCCAAGTCCCTTATAAAACATCCCCTATACATGACCTTTGCAACTTGCAGTTTCACTATCCCCGAGGGATTAGAATTTATAACTATGAACTGAAATTAACAACAACAACAACAACAATAAATCCAGTTTAATCCCACAAGTGGAGTCTGGGGAGGGAAGTGTGTACGCAGACCTTACCCCTACCTGATAAAGGTAGAGAGACTGTTTTCACTAGACCCTTGGCTCAAGACATGAGCTCAAATTAGCATGGAAATGAAAATAGAACAAGCATTTTGGAAATACTTGATGATCTAGGCGTGTTTCATCAAAAGGTACTCCTAGCCGTTCTTGAAGCCTGTGTAATCTTTCTTCCTGGCAGAAGTTAAATAAAGATGTTACGAAGGTATAAACTACAAAGAGAAGTAAAAAAGAACTTCCATAATAGTCTCAACAATTTCTACCACCAGAAAGAACCACTTCACCAAGGAATCAACTCAGCCAGATGGGCAAAAAATAAAGCCTATATAACTTGGATAGACATGAAATAGAGGTAAAGGTCAGCTAAACTCAAAGGCCTATGGTACTACGGTTTACCTGAAGAGGAGTTAAAGGGTAGTCAAGATATTTATCGCTTCCGAACCGTTTATTGCCCGACCGGTTGAAGATTCCACCTATCCATGCTCGTGGTCCAACCATAGCATTAGCTACAGCCATCAAAATCTGATAAGTGATATGAACAAATAACAATGGAAATGTACACATTAGTCGACTAACATATTAAGTAAAGGGAACAACAGCTCGAAAAAGATAATCAAAGATGTGCTTCTTGAAGTTTTATGCTGAAGTCTTTCTTTTTCACTATTCTTCGCATTGTTCTTCCGACAATTTGCACCATGCACTAGTCTATGATGTACGCAGGAGAGCCTTGGCGTAACTGGTAAAGTTGTTGCCATGTGACAGGAGGTCACAGGTTCGAGTCATGGAAATAGCCTCTTGCAGAAATACAGGGTAAGGCTGCTACAATAGACCCTTGTGGTCCACCCCTTCCCCGGACCCGCACATAGCGGGAGCTTAGTGCACTGGGCTGTCTTTTTACTAGTCTATGATGTTCCATGCTTATCCTAATTAGGCAGTATACTTTTCCAGTTTGGCTTATACAGCCTCGAAACTTAAAATATGAGGAATTCTTTCTAGATAGTAATACTGGTGATGAAAGATGTTCAGGCTCACATATATATTGCAAAAAGACTAACAGTTCCCAACTTCCCATTTTTGACAATCCCAAAATTTTGCAATGTAAAAGAAGCACAAACTTCGTAAAACAACTTATTTCCTGTATTATGAATTTAACAAGAAAAAAGAAGAAGAAAGATTTGAAAGACTAAACTACACTACCTAGGAGAAACTTTCTGAACTGTAGGCAAAAAAGATACAGATGCAGCGACCTTTAAGGAAATTATTCAGGTGGTAAATTAGAATAATTTGAACTCACTAAAACACTGAGCTAACTGTGAAATTACGTGAGGAGAATTGTGTGACCATGCTGGCTCCTCATCTAGCCTCTTTCTCTGCCAATTACTTTCATCTTCATCAGCCTGAATTCATAAGCTCTGTGAGATAAAAGTACGAGCAGAAGTGTACTCTGCCTTATTATAAATTGCTAATGAAGCTAATTACAGAATGAAATGAAAATGTTACAGCATTCAAGTTTATGAAGTTTAAACAAGAAGGGCAGGAAGATATAGCTGCCAATGACTTGCCTGANACCCCCCCCCCCCCCCCCCCCCCCCCCCCACAAACCAAAACTCCCCAAACCTAAAGAGCACGAACCCTTAACGAAGGACTTGTGAACCATCCGTTGTCACAAGTGGATATGTCAGCAATGTGGCTAGTATCGCAACATTATTTAACTGGTCTAGCTGAGGCATTCAATGCGAAATAAAAAGAGAAAAAAGATAGCATCACGAAGAAAGATAAAAGTAATCTAAAGAGGGTCATAGACATCACTTCACGAGTCTGAGATTATCAAGATTCAAAATTAACTCCAGTTGATGCGCGCGAAAAGGGTTTGGTTAAAGATAATTACGTAAACTGATCACAATATGGCACGAAGACATAGAGACAAGCTAAAGCAACTGCAAATTGATTTTATTTCTAAAAGTTAGTCGAATTGAAATGAGATTACGACTCAGCATTTGATATACTGTTTCTTTGCTCTAAATCAACTCCTTTGGTAGAGTTCAGGCAAAGGATTTGACTTAATATCACAGGCAATTAGTAAAATAGATTAGGTCCCCACATTAGACAGGTAAATTCCAGTAAGACGAAAGCTACTCCCTCCCAGCATAGAATGCACTCGAAAGAACAACAATTGTATCAAGTTGCATACATCTCGTAGCAGAGGGCAGCAGAGAAATTCAAACGACTTCAAGAAAATTGCAAGTTAATGTTTTTCTAGTCACCCCGTGCAATTCATGATGATAAATTAATCATCCATCATGTAGCTTAGGATCTACGTCTAATTAAATCTAATAGAATGACCTATGTTGTCATACAGTCGAAGTAGTTCAAGTTCGAATAATTATTTTTGATAACTGAGAAATCCCCGAGGACCAGTGGGGCACAGTTCGAAACTCAGAAAATATTGGGCCAATATCTTGTCTATAAAAGGACAGCTCGGTGCACAAAGCATCCCCTATTCACGCAGGGTCCAAGGGCAGTTCCCCTTAAGGTATCTTGCCTATGAATAACCAAAATAACCCACATTGTTCAAAAATGGCGGTTTAGAACTGATAAAACCTATTGTTCAGTCCGTTAACCATGCTTGCATTCACTAATAGAAACTACAACACCTCAATCCCAAACTTGTCATCCACTCATACGAATCATCAACATCCATTTCGCTCAATTTGACCCTCTTCGTTCAACTATACTTGCATTCAACCAAGCTAAATAACCAAAATTTCAGCAAAGTAAAAGGATACCAATCCAAGAGATGAAACTAGAAGAATGGGGAATAAAGAAGCTTACTCTGTGGTGGGAGGAGGCACAAGAAAGAATGCATTGACTACGCCTTAATCTCATTAGAAAGAAAGAAGAAAATGTTGGGAGGATCAAATTTGTCCAATGTTTCAAACAGAAAAACAAAAGGGTAAACCAGAACAGTATAATAAACAGTTTTTCAAATGATTACTTCAACTCATGCTTTCTTAAAATTCAAACTATCATCATTTTTATCCTCACTCTTACTTTCAACCACCAAATTTCTGTAACCCCAATAAGGAAAAAGGCTAAATGTCGGTTTTTTTTTTCACACAAATTGGAGATTAACACCGCAATTAAAGGGAACTTTTGTTTAATGGACTTAATTACAGGTGCACAAGAATGGGAAAAGTTTCTTTTTTCTTTCTAAAAGGTAATAGAAAGATTAGTTCTTTTTTACATCCAATCATATATACACCATTAATTTGCAAATTGCATGCAGATACAAAAACACAAAAAATAAGGTACCACCTTTAATTGGCATATAATAAGAGAAATTCATGTTCTTGATTCAATTACTCTGAGTAATGGTGAACACAAAACAGACAAAAAGTATGTACATTTGCATGTATAGATTTAAAAAAAGGTACCTTTTTTTTTATGGCATAGAAGAAGATAAATCACATGTTCTTGATTCAACTGTTGAGATGGAAGAAACCCAGAACGATGGAAGAAGAAAAGAGGAAAAATGGAGAAATGTGACAAATTCATGGGTTCCATAGCCATTAGCCAGCCATGTTGCTAAAACACCGCCTAATTTGTAGCTATTTTTGCTTATTATAATCATTTCAACCCGTCTTAGCTGATCAAGACTAGCTATTTGGGAAATTTGTTTGTTCAAAAACAGATTTAAGACTTAAGATATATAATATCATATGATAGTATGTATATGTAACACTATTAGGTGAAATTTTTGCCGGCTGTGTCCTTTTTTATATCATTTTTTTTAATTGCAGTTAATGGACCTTTTAGATAATGGTTTAAAAACTTATTTTTTAGCAAATTAAAAATCTTATAAGAAAACGATAGATTATGGTCTAAAATTTTGTATGTTACTGCAAAAGTTAGACCACAACATAATATTCTGTGAGTAAACCAAAAAATTGACTAAGAAAACAATGTTATCCGGAAATTTTTTCGAGAGATATGTCTATATAAAAATGCTTAAAATAGGGACAAGATGTAAACAGTGACCTAAGAGAGGAATATATGCATAAACCAGCCCACTAATTAGTAAAATTGTTTTGTTTTTTTAAACTACGAATTCACGCTTCACATAAATAGTGTTTATTGGTGAAAAGTTCATGTTTTTGGGTGTTCTTATGTCCCGTGTTTTGTGTGATTTCATGAAGATTGGATGTCTGTTGGATGCATTTATGCTAATTTCGTATTTCTTATGTACGTGTCAGAACATATTTGGATGAAAGTTGATGAAAAGAATGTGATTTAGCATAAAACGAGACATGAAAAGACGAAGAAAAGAAAAATGAAGATGGCTCGTTCAAAGCTCGTACTTCGCGGGAGAGGTGCACGAGCTAAAGGAGTTGGCAGCGAAATAAAACAGTAACCTGTAGGGCAACATGGACGAGTGGGAGAAAAAGAAGAAAAAAAAGGAATTGAGTAGGGTTGCTTGTCGGGCGGTTATTTACTCTTAACAATTTGGCTTATTGGTTATCGGTTTTTAATGTATTAATTCGCTAGCCACTCTATAACACATCGGACGGATTGGTATCGGTTTAGCTCTTATCGGGTGATTATGGGACGGGTTATCGACTTAGTTTCAGTTGATTATATTGAAACTTAACATACTTCAACACAGTGTTGGAGAGTACATTCCCGAGACAATAATATAGTCAACATTTCTCATACATATATATTAACTAAATTACACCATGAGACTATATACTAGAATCAAATACTGGATATGAAATACTTCTTTTATCTTCTCATACTACATTCAAGTGGATGGTAAGGAATTGAAAAGTGCACAACACAATACATCAACAGTATCATTTGAAATATTTTTTACTGTTTAAGAAGATGACAAACTGTTAAAAAATAAAAGCACAACTTGGTTAAGATTGAACTTAACCAATTCGATAATCCAGCTGCGAAATCCGCTACCATGTCCTCTATCTGATGATATGTTGACGGGCTTCCATCGAGGCACATTGTTTGATGTTTCATAAACAAATAAATACTTATTACTCATAGAAGTCTGCATGTGATCTCTTTACTTTATGTTGCTTAATATATTGTGCAGTGGCACTGTAAACTATGGTGATGTTGACAATCAGTTCTTTTTGAGTCATAATAGTAGTCAAACTAGCAATGCAAACAAGAAGCTGGTTGCCATCCTGCAAAACATTCAAATTGTTAAGCAGTTGTTGGTTCGTGCTTATATTACTTTTTTATTTATTCGTGTATTACTATTGTTTATTATGAAACCTCCCACGCTGGTAATAAATAATTGAATCTTTATTCTAAAGCTTAGAGAGCAGCAGTAAACGAGTTCAATAATATGGATAAAAATAAATAAATAAATATATATATATTCTTAACGGGTGACCGGATTATCCGTTCAGAAAATTGAATAATCCGCCCCTAAATCGATTAACGGTACGATCGAATAATACAGAAGAAAATTCAATAATTACGATAAACGGACAACATAATAGAAATACGCAAAGAGAATGGAAATAATGCAAGCCAAATGTCGGGAATCAAAACCCAATAAAACACCAGCAACTCAGCACTGCATCAATTTATTCACGTCAAGCCTTAGCCAATAAACTCAATAAAGCTAGTCAAACCTTCGAGTGAAAACCTTTAAATCGTGAGTTTATTTCGAAAGCTTTAAAGATATAATCATTTCGGAATAGAGAAATTTCTTCTTTGAAACATACTTTCTCTGAATGTATATTTATATATTTTTATAAAGAGAATTCTTTAAAGCATAGTCTCTTCAAAATACGTGGTGTTCAAATATACTTTCTCAAATACTGCTATTTCAAATATCATTTTTTCTGCAAGACAAATACTTTTCAATATACTTTCGAAATAGAAGTCCTTCAGACATAACTTTTCCTGGAGAAAATTGCTTTTCAGCTATACTTTTCAATATATATATATATATATATCTTTCGATCCAGATCTCCTCAATGATAAAACCACCAAAACTCAGTCCGCAACTCAGAATTTGTCATGCAATGCAGTACAGGGGGAAAGCTCCAGGAATCTCGTCCGTAGTCTCAATTTAAATATGCGATGTAGTACGGGAGGGGAGGGGGGAAGCTCCCGGATCTCCGCCCGTAGTCCCAATTTAAATATGCAATGCATACAGGGGGAAAACTCCCGGAATCTCCGTCCGTAGTCCCAATTTAAATATGCAATGCGGTACAGGGGGAAAGCTCCCGGATCTCGGTCTCTAGTCCCAATTTAAATATGCAATACCGTACAGGGGGAAAGCTCCCGGATCTCGGTCCGTAGTCCCAATTTAAATATGCAATGCAGCCACTGAGGAAAACAACCAGAATGAGACAGAAACAACATATATTGCCACAACAAGCGCAAAAGCAAACAAGACCGAATGCAATGTGTGATGAGAAAATCAATACAAAGACTTAAATCACAAAAATGGTAAAAACCCACCCATAAGAAGTAGCCACTGAAAGAAATGCCAAGCACAAAGAGAAGAAGCATAACGAGGGGAAAACAAGGCAAATATAGCAACGAGTCTATATATTCAAGTTTGCAACCAAGAAAACAAATCATCCCGGCAAGGGAATCAGCTATAACCAATCTCACTTAGACAATTCGCTTCACCGAATAAACTCACCTTGAACAATGCTCAGTAAATAGGCAGCATCAAAGAAATACCATCAACATGGGCAGTCATCAATTGAACCTAAGTAGTACTTAAGGGAAAATCATTTAAATCACAATGTACGACTCACGAGCATGCTTGGCACCAACGTATAGATATTCCAATTACTTGTTAGACAACTATAGGGTGAGATTATACTAGCTTTAGTCACATAGGAAANACCAACGTATAGATATTCCAATTACTTGTTAGACAATTATAGGGTGAGATTATACTAGTTTTAGCCACATAGGAAGTGTATGAAGAAACATATAGTATAACGGTAGGAAAGGCAAAGTCTTCATTTAAGTCAATTAAGATCAAATAAGAAACAAGGAATGCTAGGCAAGTACTTCTAATTTGAGCAGGAAGAGATGAAACTAGAAATCAGGAATTCGGATATAACAATTTCAATTCATACACGGGGAATATAAGCACAAAAAATCCCTAAAGGGAAATCTATTTGCAAATAAGTCCGAGTACGCACTCGTCACCTCGCGTACGCAGACTACAATCAACATAGAAGACTCAATCCTAAGGGGTAGTTCCCCCACAAAAGGTTAGGAAAGATACTTACCTCAAAGACGACAACCCGGTACTCAAAAATAGACTTCTCGGGCGGGAAGGCCTCTGGACGGCGAAAAATCAACTGAAACAACTTCAAAATACATATAAAACCTATAAGGAACTATTCTGAATAATAAAGTCTCAATCTTTACAATATTATAAAAATCGACCCAAAAGTCGATCCCCCGAGGCCCGCACCTTGGAACCCGTATAATTTTACAAAAAACCGATTACCATTCCGATACGAGTTCACCCATACTAAATTTATCCAATTCCGATAACATTTGGTCTTTCAAATCATGATTTTACCTTTTTGAAGTTTTTTTTGAAAACCCACAATCCCCTCAACCCAAAACATAAATTAACTGATAAAAGCATGAACTAATTCATGAAATATAATTAATTATAGTGGAATAACACTTACACATTCGATTTGTGTGAAAAACCCTCAAACAATTGCCCAAAATCGAGTTCTAGAAGTCAAAATATGTCAAAAATGGTGAAACCCCGATTTTTGGTAAGCTTATATTCTGCCCAGGCGTGTAATGAATCGCGATCGCGGAATATGGTTTGCGATCGCGGGCCAATTATTGCGATCGCATAGAAGAAGAAATGGCCACTGCCAAAATCGCATTGTGCGATCGCGATTGTGAAGATGCGATCGCGAAGAAGAGGAAAATATACTTCCGCGATCTCTATCGTGTATGCGATCGCGTAGAGTGAAGTCTACAAGCTGTGCGATCGCGAAGTAGGCTGTGCGATCGCGATTAAGGAAACTGGACTAGTTTATTTTACACTATGCCATCGCGGATGTGACTATGCGATCGCATAGAAGAGAACACCAGATAGTAGAAACAACAGAGGAAAATGAGAGAAAACCGATCCGACACACACCCAAGGCCCTCGGAACCCCATCTAAATGCACGAACAAGTCTTATAACCTAACACGGACTCGCTCGAGGTTTCAAACCACATAAAACAACACTAAGACGATGAATTAAACTAAAAATCAATGAAATTCCTCAAAACTTCTATAAACATTAAGTTTTTGCATTTAAGGTCCGAATCACGTCAAACTAAGTCCATTTCTTACCAAATTTCACATATAACACATATAAGTCATAGCGAACCTGTACCGGGCTCCGGAACCATAATACATGCCCGATATCACAGGTTTCATCTGGAATTTCATTTTCAAAAACCTTTATATTTTTCAGAAAATAATTTTCTTTAAAAATTCATTTCTCAAACTTGGGACCTTGGAATTCGATTCCGGGCATACGCCCAAGTCCCATATTTTTCTACGAACCCTCCAGGACCGTCAAATCACGGGTCCGGGTCCGTTAACCAAAAATATTGACCGAAGTCAACTTTATTCATTCTAATACAAAATTATCATTTTTATCAGTTTTTTTCACATAAAGGCTTCCCGGATAGACGTTCGGGCTGTGCATGCAAATCGAGGTGAGATAGAAGGAGGTTCTCACGACCTCGGAATACAGAATTAGCTAGAAATATACGGGATGACCTTTTGGGTCATCGCAATCTCCCCCTCTTAAGCAAACGTTCGTCCTAGAACGTGCCAAGATTCACTTTGAACTCATCCAATCACTGATCGCGCACTTCCAACACACACCCGCGGGTGATCCCACATCACCCCAACCTACATAATCCTGATGACACCATCACAACTGCAATATAGACTTCTCATCATAATCGATAAGCCTCATACCTCAATTCCTCACCTTCTACTCATTTCCAAAAGACCTGATTCTAAATCCATATGCGACATTAGCCTCAACCAGCTGCATCAACTCAGATTTACGCCCATAAGGCACGAACACACAATATAGAACATCACACATAGGCTCAATAGCACTTTTGATCACAATAACTGCCCGAAATCAATTCAACATTGGAAATTAGTCCCATATATGGAAGAACTCTGTTTCTAAATACCATAATACTGATAATAATGCAATAAACACGAAGATCTCATCATTAGACACCCGAATCAACGAGCCACAGCTTACACCACCGGGCACACATCCCGCAAGCTAAACTAAAGAAGCACATAATGAAATGACTGATTATGAAAATAAAAGCATATAAAGGTACTATCAAACAAGCCCATAGGCATAACTCTCTATCAATACTGACTTAAAAGAGCAATATAACAAGGAAGAAGCAATGCATATGAGCAAATCACAAGGATTCAATTCTGATATAACTTCCACTGCGGTACTCAGCCCGGTCCAAACATATCAAATCACAAAGAATCACGAGGGTCTCGCCCTCAACTCTATGTCACATGCCGAAAATATATCATACCAATTGAAATTCCTCCACTAATTCATCTCAGCTGATAAAATCATAACGCTAGCTGATCTCACATCTCGATGGAGTATCAAATCACAACTCGTAAGCAAAATATTTAGGAAAATCACATAAATTACCACGAAGAACAACAAGGACTCATTTCTAGTCTCACCACTATCAATGATGAATAAAACAACGATAGACACAGCTACCGCTCATAAAATCTCCCAACAGGAGCAAACACAAAAATAGAGTGCCAAGCGTAAAACTTACTCATAATTAAGCAACAAATAAGGGAAACTCGTCCCAAACGACATAGGTATAGTGAAATACAATGGTACCCCACTTTATCACATCAAGACATACCTTGGTGATAATATTTGGCACAACGCCCTCTACCAACCTGAATACCGTGCTATAACACTCCTACCTGAATCCTGGAACAATCTCTTACCCTGTGGCTAACATCTCCACACTGAAAACAATCTCTTTGGCGATGTGGCTGTGGAAAACATAAAATATGGATCCTCTGAGACCTATGAGTACCTGAAAATCCCCCATGCGAAGCTAGTAATGCAAACTGAATTGGTTGACCCAAAATTCTCTATCATGACGTACCTGGGTTCCATAATAAGGAACAGTAGATTACTCCGGTCTACGAGGCCTCCTCGCCTCCCAAAACTCTCTCTCCTGATCTCGTCTGACCTCTCGCTCCCGGTCCCACATGCTCCTTAACCGGCAAGCGATCCCACTACCTGCTGAAATGAGGCATCCTACTCTATCTCTCGAGTCTCACTGAACCGAATATCATGCCTGAATCTCCCAAATGACTCTACAGACTCATCTCCAAACTGATGCAACCAAGCGAAGTGCATGTCTGGCCAACTCACTGAATCTAACGGCATACTCCAATAGTGACATAGTGCCCTGACACAACTGCTCACTCCACGTGCCGTACATCCCGAAGGAACTGAGGTGCAACCTCCCTCAAAACATTTTCGAAAACTGAATCCATGCTAGTGAAGCTAACTCGGCCAGGTTACCCCAACTCATATGCTGCCACCACTGATTAACCCACTACTCTAAACCTGAGACGTGACAAAAGCAATCTCGCTCGTCTCCAGAACGCTCAAAATGCGAAGAATATAGTGACACTCCCCCAGGAAACCCGGGGTACCATCTGTCGCCAATCCACTAAAAGATAGAAGGGTGGTACTTCATATACCTCTCAAGTCCAAGGTATTCTTCCTCCGATGCTACTACCCTAACCACGGGTTGAACTGAAACCACGTGTCGTGCTGCCATGACAACTGGAACCTGACCAATATGATCTTACTGCTCTGGAGTGTAGACGGTGGGAGTCTGAACTCCTCCCCTGATCTGTGGAGTAGCCGGTGCACTAGAATCAATCCCGCCTGAGTCAATGTACCAATTATTCTCAAAACTATGCCTAGGCCTCCTGAAGTCCGGGGTAGCAACATGCATCTCCAGTACCTGTCCCCAACTAGGACTACTGGAGACTCCTCACGGCTACTCTGGTAGGCATCTTAACTGCGGCACGTGCTCCTCGTTGGCCTCTGTGTCTGACCCTTGCGACATTTTCTTCGGGGTAACATCATCAGGAATCGCCGCTCGTGTCCTCACCATCGGTGAGAGAATGGAACGATAATTTCAAACTTCAAGATCAATAAACTTGCACTATAGGAACGATGGAAGTGAAATTATCCTAATAGTTTCGTAGCCTCTCGAAGATAAGTACAGACGTCTCCGTACCGATCCTCAAGACTCTACCAAACTTGCTTATGACTTGTAGCACCTATAAACCTAGAGCTCTGATACCAACTTGTCACGACCCAAATTTCCCTCTGTTGAGTATCGTGATGGCACCTAGTATTAGGGACTAGGTAAGCCTAACATTTCCACTGAACAACAACAATAATAAAGGAATTATAACAGTCTCGATATAGAAATCTTGATAGAGTTTACAATTTCCCAAAACTCGGTAAATATAAGTCATAAGCTCTACGATATCCTTCAACCGAATCTAAATACAACTGTCTAGAAATAATAAGTACAGTTGACATAAACATGAAGGTGACTCCGAAGCCTGCGAACGCAGCAGAAGGTTTACCTTGAGTCTCCTCATCAACGATCCATGCAGCTAACAACAACAATTACCTGGATCTGTACATAAAAATGCGCAGAAATGTAGTATGAGCACACCACGGAGGTTCCCAGTAAGTATCAATACTAACCTCGGTGAAGTAGTGACGAGGACTAGTCAAGACACCACTGATCTAATAAGTAAAAAGACATAAATGTACCAATGACCGAACCATATTATCTATCTAAAGATTTTTCGATATAATTAACGGTACGATCGAATAATATAGAAGAAAATTAATTAATTACGATCAACTGACAACATAATAGAAATACGCAAAGAGAATGGAAATAATGCAAGTCAAATGCCGGGAATCACAACCCAATAAAACACCAGCAACTCACCACTGTATCAATTTATTCACGTCAGGTCTTATCCAATAAACTCAATAAAGTTGGTCAAACCTTCGAGTGAAAACCTTTGAATCGTGAGTTTATTCTGAAAGCTTTAAAGATATAATCATTTCGGAATAGAGAAATTTCTTCTTTGAAAATACTTTCTCAGAATGTATATTTATATATTTTATAAAGAGAAATATTTAAAGCATAATCCCTTCAAAATACGTGGTGTTCAAATATACTTTCCCAAATACTGCTCTTTCAAATAT
>MDKI01184377.1:0-20818 GCA_005239505.1 Nicotiana paniculata | reverse complement strand
TTAAATTAAATCCCAAACACATCCCAGAACCCGGTGTCACAAGTGCATGAGCAAATTCTAAAAAATTTACAATTTCTACAAAGCTTGTCCGAAATACAATTGGACAAGGAAACTAAAATAAAATAATACAATACAAGGGAGGCTCTAATAGCTGCGGATCGCCTCCGGATAATGCAGTTCACCTAAGTCTCCAAACCAGCCACATCGCTATGAAGGTACCTGTGCAATAAAAATGCACAGCAAGTGTAGCATGAGTACGAAAACAACTTGTAGACGAGGGGTCGAATTAGACACTCACTAAGGTCCAACAAATTAATTTAACACAATATGATATCAATAATACGCATACGAGGATGATAAAAACAGTAAACATTAAAGATAACTGTAACTCAAATAAATGCTGAAAGTAAATAAACAATTACTACTTCTTTTTCCCACAAATATCTTAAACAAATAGTTACTTCTTCATTTATCCCCCAAATATTTTAAATAAACAGTCCATGAAATAATTAACAATTTAGCATGCGCATACAAGATAAGGACAACCGGCCTGAGCCATCATAATAATCATATTTGTGAACTGCCGAGGGTCGAACGACTCGAACCATAAGTGCATCTTTGCCATAAAATAATCATATCTATGCACTGCCGAGGGTCGAACGGCCCAAACCATAAGTGCATCTTTCAATCTGATGTGGCATACGGACCGCTCCCATGAGAATGGGGGAAATCACATTCTGCTTGCGGAATGTAAATTGCGAAGCGGTCACACACAGTCATGCAAAATCAAATAGTCCACCCTGAATACATCGGGAAAATAAATACTCAAGTAAATGACAAAATTTCTCGTTTAAACGTCACAAAAATAGTATTTAAATCTTTTCTCGAAATTTATTTGCCAAGTTTAACAATATTCAATAATAAAACCTTATCAGGAATGCAATTATCCACGGAGGAAATCAATTCTCTTTCTATATGATTAAGAAAAGTACACTCTAGCCTTCTTAGGAAATAAATTACCAAATTCAATAGCATTATCAGTCTAATATTATTGGCAGGATCACATGTACAACACATAAGGCATGCTAGTGGGTCCTAGACTACCCGGACATAAGCATAATAGTAGCTACGCACGGACTCTCGTCACCTCGTGCATACGTAGCCCCTACAGATAGTAGCACATACTTAATTATTTCACCTAGGGGGACAATTCCCCCTCACAAAGTTAGAAAGGAGACTTACCTCGCTCCGAAATTCCATAACCGGCTTCCAAGCCCTTCCGATGACTCAAATCGTTGCACAACGCTCCGAAACTAGCCAAATAATGGCAAACTAATGAAATATACTCTAATACTTATAACAAATTCAAATTATATAAATTCCAACTCCGCTCAAGGAATTGACCAAAATGCCCTCAGGCCCACGTGTCCGGATTCCGAAATTTCTCAAAGATATATCCTACCCATAGCCTTACTAGCTCAAATAGACAATATACTCTAAATTCCATGCTCAAATTCGTGATAGAAATCCAAAATAAAATTTTCTAGGTTTTCTTCCAAAAATCCAAATTCCCTACTAATTTCCATGTTCAAATTCATGTATAACCCTTGTATTTAACTTGGAATGAGAAGGAATCACTTACCTTTTGATGCTTGATGGAAATTCCTCTTTGAAGCTCTCCAAAATCGTCCTAACCAAGTGAAAGAATTGATGAAATGGCCAAAATCCCGTTTAAAATAGGACACTGCCCAGGTAACCTTCTGTGTGATCGCACAACATCCACCGCGATCGCACAAACAAAATCCCAGAAGCCTCCAACACACCCTGTGCGATCACACATTGAACCTTGCGGTCGCACAAGCCATAACCTGCAGTGTCACTTCCTTCTGTGCAGTTGCATTCCTCCTAGTGCAATCGCACAAGTCAAAAATTCCAGCCCCTAAATTTCTTCTCCGTGATCGCACAACTAGGGCTGCGATCGCACTGAGTCCCCAAAACACCATAAAACAACATCAACCAAACACTTGAAAATAACCTGGAACCACCCCGAAACACACCCGAGGCCCTCGGGACCCCGTCCAAATCACACGACTCAGTCCCATAACCTCACACGGACTTGCTCGAAGCTTCAAATCACATCAAATAACGCCGAAATCACGAATGGCACTAAACATCAACTTTATGAACTTTGAAATTTTGAACTTCCACATCCGATGCCGAAACCTATCAAATCACGTCCGATTGACCCCAAATTTTTCACACATCATATTCGACATTACAAACCTGCTCCAACTTTCGGAATCGCATTCCGACGCTGATATCAAATTTTCCACTTCCAGTCGGATTTTTCAAAAACCTTCAAATTTCTATCTTTAGCCAAATGACTTCAGAATGACCTACGGACATCCTAATTCACTTTTGATCGCGCTCCCAATTCTAGAATCACCATACGGAACTATTCCCAGGCTCAGAATCCCAAACGGACATCAATATCACTAAAACGCGCTTTAAGCCAAACTTAGGAAATTTCTTCAAAAATGCTGACTTCCACAATACACACTAAAACGCTCTCGGGTTATCCAAAGCCCGATCCGGACATAAGCCCAAGTCCGAAATCATCATAAGAACCTGCAGGAACCTTCAAATCCCGATTCGGAGGTCGTTTACTCAAGATTCCAATCTTAGTCAATTTCTCCAACATAAGGCTTCTGAAATGAGAATTTTCTTTCCAATTTGACTCCGAACTTCCCGAAATTCAACTCCGACCATGCCCACGAGTCATAATACCTGAAATGGAGCTGCTCATGACTTCAACCGCTGAACGAAGCGCTAGAGCTCAAAATGACCGGTCGAGTCGTTACAGTTGGTTTGTCAGCTGTAATAATTATGATGGCCTTGTTGGCCCAGTTTTATATCGACATTTAGTCAGCATTCGCAGTTGTCTTGCAATGTGGCCCATGGACAAAGTATGACATCACATGTTCAGATTCTCTTAGTTGCAAGTTAGTACGCAAGGATAGGTGAAGCACTGAGTGCCGGTCTCACCCCCAGGTTCGAGGCGTGACAAAGTGCGTCGTCGAACTCAGTGGATATGATATTGAATATCAGCCCCAAACGACCATCAAGTCTCAAACTTTAGCAGACTTCGTGGACGATTTCACACCAACCCTCGTGCCTGAAGTTAAAAGGGAGCTTCTATTAAAATTAGGTATGTCATTAGGGGTATGGACCCTTTTCACGAACAATGCTTCGAATGTGAAGGGGTCCAGGCTCGGCATCATTTTGAAGCCGCCCACGGGTAGCATTGTTAGACTATCAATTAAAACTTCTAGATTGGCTAACAATGAGGCTGAATACGAGGCCATGATTGCAGGTCTTGAGCTAGCCAAAGGCTTGGGAGCTGTAGTTATCGAAGCTAAGTGCGACTCTCTACTGGTAGTGAACTAGGTTTAAAGAACCTTCGAAGTTCGAGAGGATAGAATGCAAAGGTACTTAGACAAATTACAGGTGACTTTTCACCGTTTCAAAGAATGGACTCTATAGCATATACCTCGAGAACAAAACACTAAGGCCAATGCACTGGCAAATTTGGGGTCATCGGTCGAGGAAGATGGGATCAGCTCGGGGACTGTCGTCCAACTCACGAGACATGTGATTGAGGAAGGGCATGCCGAAATAAATTCTACAAGTTTAACCTGGGACTGGAGAAATAAATACATCGAGTACTTGAAGAGCAGAAAGCTCCCATCAGACCCTAAATAATAGAGGTACTTACGGACTAAAGTCGCTCATTTCACATTAGACGAAGACGGAACATTATACAGAAGGATGTTCGATGGACTATTGAAAATGTGCTTAGGACTAGAAGATATTGTCTATGTTCTACGATAAATCCATGAAGGCACTTGTGGGAACCATTTTGGCGCCGAGTCACTAGTTCGCAAGGTCATCAGAGTAGGATATTACTGGGATAGTATGGAAAAAGACTCTGTTCGAAGATGCGATAAATGTCAAAGGTTTGCACCGATGATCCACTAGCCCGAAGAAAAACTTCACTCGGTTCTATACCCATGTCCATTCATGAAATGGGGAATGAACATCGCCGGCCCCTCTGCCATCGGCCCCAGGTAAAGCTAAGTTCATTTTGTTTATGATTGACTATTTCTCTAAATGGGTTGAAGCAAAAGCCTTCGAGAAAGTCAGGGAGAAAGAAGTGATAGATTTCATCTAGGATCACATCGCATGCCGATTTGGGATACCCAAAAAAATAGTTTGTTACAATGGCAAAAAGTTCATCGGCAGCAAAGTAACAAAATTCCTCGAGGATCATAAAATAAAGAAGATATCCACCGTATAACCATAGTGGGAACGGACAGGCTGAATCGATGAACAAGACTATCATCCAAAACCTGAAAAAAAGGTTGAACGAGGCTAAAGGAAATGGAGAGAAATTCTACCCGAGGTTCTTTGGGAATATCGAACAACGTTGAAGTCCAGCACAGGAGAAACTCTATTTTCATTAGTTTATGGCTCTGAAGCCTTGATTCCATTAGAAGTTGGAGAACCTAGCACCAGATTTCGACATGCAACGGAGGAATCGAACCACGAGGCCATGAATACCAGCCTCGAGTTGTTAGATGAAAAATAAGAAGCTGCACTCGTTCGAATGGCTGCACAAAAGAAACGAATCGAAAGGTACTACAATAGGAGAACCAACCTTCTCCACTTCAAAGTCGGGGACTTAGTCCTAAGAAAAGTCACCATCAACACTCGAGATCCTAATGAAGGGAAACTCGGCCTGAATTGGGAAGGACCCTATCAAGTCCTCGATTTAGTTGGCAAAGGATCCTATAAACTCGGAATGATGAACGGCAAATCACTGCCGAACAACTGGAACATATCACTTCTCAAGAGATACTATTGTTAAGGTATGACTTTTTCTTCTCTTTCATTCATATAAATATTTGGCACTAAGTAATTGTAGGAGTTCGGCGAAAGGCATCGAGACCCCAGGTTTTAAAGTACGTGTTGCACTCTTTTTCTATTAGATCGGTTTTTATCCCAAATGGGTTTTTCCGACAAGATTTTTAACGAGACAACAATTATGTACTACTTGAGGGCAATTCAACAGTATCCAAGGCTTCTTTGCAAGCAATCTCGAATACTGGGGAACATCACCCTCGGATAACTTGCACCTCGTGTCGAAGGTAGGACTCGATAGGGAAAACTTTGTAATGGGCCAATTGGTCGAATGAACCGTGTCCATATAGATTAGTCGATTCCCTATGGAAAAACATGTACGCATGTATAAATTATTCAAAGAAGCATTCTTTCTTTATCAAACATCACGTGTCTCGGAGCAAATTCTCTACTATGCAAATCACATACTTATGATTTTGCTCTACTATGCAAATCTCATACTCATGATATGTGAAAAATGTCTCAAGAGCCAAGTGCAAACATATTTCGAATGCTCGGGGACTGCATGCTCGAGTTATCTAAATTCGAAGTCACAAGACCTCAAAGAGGCATGTTGATACCCAATTTTTCCCATATATATTTTGTAAATATATATATATACTTTCAAAATAGTACATGAGTATCAACATGTATTTTTCCATAATTTTCTGTAATTTTTAAAAGATTTTAATCAATTTATTGCTGCATTTCTATTATATAAACAATTATTAATTGCATCACAAATAATTTTATAATGATTTTATTATTTAATTTTTGTCATTTATATTTATATTAAGCTTTAAATATTTTAAGTATAATTATATTTACATCTTTAGGCTATAATTGCAATATTTCGCAATGATAGCCACTTATATGCGTAATTACCTTACACAGAAAGGTGACTTTTTATATTTTTAATTCTAAGTATTTATTTTAAATCATTTTCATGCACAAATGACAGTTTTATTATTTAATAATTATTTTTTTATAAATCAATTTACTGATTTAGTTAAGTATTTAAAACCTAGCCCCTTTTTAAAATTAATTTCGGACCTAGCCTACCTATTACCCCAGTCCAATACACCAGACCAATACCCCCCATATCCAATACCCATACCCATCAAACCCATACCCATGCCCGTTTAAAACCCTGACCCAATCCCCTTTAAGATCCTCAACGACTCACAATCACCCCACCCTTTTAATTATACCAACTCCCCTAACCCTAATTCATTTCCCATCTACTCGCTGTCACTAAACACTCCTCTTATCTCCTTCCCCTCTTTCCCTTCTCAAACCCTAGTGTCGTCACCCTATTTCCCCTTGATTCCTGCCCAGAAATGGAATCATTTTGCGATTCCTTACCTTATTTGGTCCTATTTCTTTACCGGCTACTCATCTTTGGTGTTACTTGACTTGCTCGCCTCAAATGGCAAGCAGATCTTGAGAGATTCGAACCAAATCCGGTTCAAAATCTCTTATCTGTTGGTTATTTCCGCTTGTGCTCATCCTAATCTCTGTGAGTACGAATATTTTTGTATCTTTCAGTTAGGGTTTTCAGATCTTTGATTCGAACCAGATTTACTTTGATTTTAGTTTGTTTTAATGTTATTCTTCGTCTATATTCACTTTGTTACTCTTCAATCGGCCTATTTTTCGTTAAATCTTTTACTTACCTAAAACTAAAACCCTCTTTAGTCGGACCAGATTTAATTCGATCTTATATTTTTTATTTAATAACTCTCTGTCTATATTCATTTTTTACTAAAACATTTAATTCTTTACTTCTGACTTTATCGATTTTTATGGCTTACTCTTACATTATTCGAACCTTTTATTTAGGGCCAGATCTGTTTGCTTATGTGAATATGTTCCCGTCTATGTTCATTCCACGAAACATGTGACTTTTACCCTTGTTTTCTCCACTGATAATATGGTTTCCCCCAAAATTAGGGTTTTGAAATCTTTTACTGAGATTTTAGTCTTTCCTTTTTTGTATGGTACTGATATTTTCTTATTTTGTTCGATTTACCATGTTCTCAATATTTCCTTACCTTATTTGATCCGGCATTTGACTGTTGATTGATTCTGTGTAATACTTTCCTTAATCTAAGTAGTGACTGCCTGATTATACATTGTTATGTTATGCTAATTGATTGAACCTGACTTCAATTGATTCTAGAATTATTTTCATTCCTTAATTACGTATGATTGACTTATTACCTTATTTGTCTGCTTAATTCAGTGCTATTTAAACCCCTTCTCCCTCTCCCCTTAGACAGACTCGAACTCTCAGATTCTCACTAAAAACTTAGGTCTTCTTATTCTGATTTATGTGCTAAGTGTCTCTGGTTTTTGCCGGCTGAAAGCCAAGGCCAAGTGGTTCTGGAGTTTAAATGATGTGGCATATTTACTTGCTTTCTCACTTAACTGGTATGCATGAACCCTTTGTAATTTAATTCTTTATGCTTTGCTCGACTAGCATGCTTTAATTTCCAGTATAATTCTGTCCTTTACATGATTCTATGATCCCATTTAGTAACACTGTTAATTTAGGATTAAGTTGTTTTAAATAATATGAATCATGCACTAATTTTACACATGTTCTGAACTTTGCATTCCTCATGATACTATAAACATGTAATCAATTAGTGTGTTGCTTAACTCATGTGCCTTGTCTGCTTAATTTATGTGTCTAGCCATTTTAACTGTTTCTGCCTAATTGTTTATGTGATTAATTCATGATTGTCTTAAGTACTAGAATGAGTATTTAGCTTAACTAGACTTCAATTTATTTGAACTATGTGTTAAGTATGAACTTTGTTTGCTTCTTGGTGCAGTTTTGCCTGCAACTCTGTGTTATAAACTTTCTTTCTTCTGAAATCAAACTGTTTTTTTAACCTGTCCCTACTCCCTTTTATGTACTGATTTTAAAACCCCACCCCTAGTCCCTTAGGTTCTCAACCATCCCAGTGTGAGCACTGCCTAGGGTCAACATGAGACTCATCTGAACTCTGACACACTGGGGGATGGTTTTCCAATATCTTATGAATTTCTCTCTGAATGTGTGGTTCTGGTGTGAGTATTGCCTGAGATCCCTGAGGCCCATCGGAACTTTGACACACTGGAAACATATTTCCAGTGGACTGTGGAGGAATCAATATGTTGTTGTTATGGTGGAAGGCCTGGTTCCCAGGTTTATTTGGGCCTATGAAGGCTCCCTATAGTGCAACTATAACCATTATGTAATTCATTTGATATTATGGGCTGTAATAACAGATATGGGAATATTAAGTGAAGCTGGGGGGGTTTTACTTATATCTTTTGTTAAAACTGGGTAGAAATCCTGCCTATAGGATTTAATTATGCTGATTAAAGTATCTGAGTACCATATTGTGTTTAGAAATCCTGCCTATAGGACTTTCACGATCATTTTGATCTTGTATTTTACATTTGCATACTAGAGATCCTTCTTATAGGACTTTCGTTTAATTCTGTACATTAGAAATCCTGTTCATAGGGTCTGTACATGTTTTCAACAAACGTGCATTAGCAATCATGCCTATAGGACCTTGTTCTTTGAGCTAATTATCTTTCCTGGCAATCTGTTTAAATTCTGCCCATATACAGTTAATAGATATCATTCCTATAGGACTAAAAATCAGTTTTAAACTTAGAGATCCTTCCTACAGGGTTTAAATCAATCGAACATTTAGAAATCATTCCTATAAGGTTTAAGTCAATTCAGCATTTAGAAATCATGCCTATAAGGTTTAAGTCAATTCAACAATTAGAAAGCATACCTATAGGATTGGAAAAGGAATAAAACATGTCTTTATAAGTTAAAATTAGTGTTACGCTTAGAAATCATGTCTATAGGTCTATAGTCAACAAGCTTGTAGAAATCATGCCTATAGGATTCCGTCGATCGATTCTGAATTCAATCATTATTGTCAATCACTTAGGCAATATATTTGTAGGACTTAATAATGATTCTGGGTTTATAATTGTGACATTTTACTGCCTGAAGTGCCCAGATTCATACTGAATAAAATCAGTAGGCAAACAAATAGGTCTTAATGCTCGGCTTAACAAAACTGTTTATGCGCTCTAATTTTCTCACATAGATATCCTGCCTATAGGATCCCAAAGTTAATAAAGTTTGCTGATTCAATTGCGTGCTTTTGTTGTTTATGTGTGGAGGTCAATGTGAGCCCATACTTGTTCTTTATCTGAAAGTCCTATTTATTTTTGTTTGTCGCCTAGATTTCACATTTTTAAGTAACATAGGTTGGTCTAGAACTATCCCAAATAGAGGTCCTAATACCTCCAGGACCACATGCAAGGGACGGGTAGTGCACGCATAAGGAACGGGCTAGAATCTACAAGAACGCTTAGGTAACAACTTAAAGATAGTAATTAGGTAGTAAGGAGATGATAGTCTGTGCGCCAATGCTATGAGTAACACCCCGACTTGAGGGAGTTACAAAGTATTGCATGGAATGATCCTATAGGCTAAAAAATTTAGGACCTCCCCCCCATACTCCTGTTTAAAATAAATTGAATATGGTATTTGTCCAAAAAAAAATTTCCTCTTTTAGACTAATTCGCTTAATTTAAGTTCGGTCGGGACCCACCGTTGTGGACCTCGAGGGGTGTCTAACACCTTCCCCTCAAGGTAATTTGAGCCCTTACCCGATATCTAGTGATGTAAACTGGTTACATGAGTTAATTTCTCTAGATGCCCTAACGCACCTTAATCCGTTAGGTGGCTACTCTTCCAATTCCTTACCTATCCCAAAAAGAGGAGTTGTCCTAAAAAATATCGAAACCCGATTTTGCGAGAAAAAGGGGGTGCGACAAGGCACTCTTCGATATATAGGCCAAGGCCAACATACTCGGGGAATAACATTTCGAACAAATTCGAAATGTTATCGAGAAATAAGTCCAAAAGGCATACCCGAAGACTACGGCCATATTAAAGGCTACGACCGAAATAACGCGGCTCGGAGACTTCCGAATTTCGCAATAAATAATAGGCCTTCAAATACTTTGAAAAACCGGTTAAAAAGGCTACCCTTGGCAAAATAATTAGAAAGGGTTTCGATAAAATCAACGCTCGAAAAAACAAAAGGCTTCGATAATATCAGCCTTTGAAAAAACTTAAGAGTTATCAAACTATCTTAACGCAAACATGCTAAGGCATAGAAGGAAAAAGGGGATTCGATCATCGGACCCTCAAAAACCCAATAGGTACAAAAATGGTAAGGAATAAAGAAATTTTTACCAAATCTTTTAAGCCGAAAAGGGGACATAATAGCCATTTTCAGAGGCCAAAACGGCCCAGTCTAAAGAGCCTAAGGGCCAATACATTTGGAGTTAGAGACCTTGTTCTAACTCAGTTCAGACCTAAGGGTTCCACTATTCCGAGCTCGAATAAATTCAACTAGAATATAGCTCGAAGATTCATCATAAAACCTTATGGGGTATCTTACTGTAAGCTCAAAACGTACCCATTATTTGATAAAAACCTAAGGGTTTGATTCTAAGTTCAAAATTCACCCGAACTTAGTTATAAAAATAATGCATTTATGGCTTCGATCAAGCCATCCGAGATGAAGTCTCAAACATATTAACGAGCTCGGGGACTTACCCCCGTTTAACCAAAAAAACTAAGGGTTTAATCTGAGTTCGAGCCAAGGTCCACCGGCTAATAAAGTTGCAGCAATGAAAATTTTCAAAAGATGAAGGCAGAAAATGTATTTGAACTTGAAATCTATGAAGGCATTCGAAGAAAAGTTTTCTGTTATATATAGAAGGTATTTACAAAGACCTCACGGGGCCTTACACAGAAAGAAAAGAAAAAATACAAAAGAAGAAAATTCCTAAGTGCCTAGTCCACTTTCGGAGACGCATCCTCGGGAGAAGCATCTTTGGGGGCTTCATCCTCATCTTCTCCGCTCTCTGATCCGCTAGCAGATTCTTCATCATCGGAGAGTAAAGCTGCAGCGTCATCCTCCAAATCTTTTTAACTCTAGATATCAACCGAGAGTTCGAAGCCACGAGCATGCACTTCCTTGAGAGTCTCTCTCTGGGATTGCCGCCTAGCATGATCGACAACACACGACAATTTGATTTCAGCAGCAGTAGAGATCGTATGTGCCCAAATGTTGGCAACCTCGGTGTCAGCTCGGTAAGAGGCCAAAAGCGCTTTCGCCTCAGATTTAACCTTAGAGAACTCAGCGGCCAACTTAGCCTCGAGATCCTCAATCTTTTGGGTCTGAGCCAAGCTTTATTCCTTCACACCTTCGAGTTGGCGCTCAATCGAAGCTAGTTGGGCCCGAAGCGCGTCTTTCTCCGCGACAAGACGATCCATACTCTACTTCTACCCTAGAGTCTCTGCCTCCTTCATCTTGGCCTCCTCTCGAAGATGCTCTACCATCTCACCCTTTTGTTGGGCCTGCAAAGTCAAAAGATTAATTGCCAAAATCAAGTTAACACATAACAAACTCTCAAGAAGTTACATTACCCGTTCGATGAGCTCGGTCTATTCTCGATGAGCTCTTGTGAGTTCGGCTCGGAGGTTCCTGATCTCCTCTTCTTTTTGAATGTAGAGGAGTTTGAGGTCATCTCTTTCCTCCACGAGCTTCTTGAGTTCGGCCTCACATCAGATCATCTCAGCTCGGGATTTGGAAGATGCCTCTCAATAGAGCGCCATGCCCTATACACAAAAAGGAAAATCAGACTTGATAGAATGAGAATAAAAAGCAATCATAATTATAGGGGCTAAGGATTAATTGTTTCAGAAGATGTTGAGCCTCGTCAAAGATAATCGACGCATCCAGGTTGGGACCATCGTCGAATCCTGTGAAGCATTCCCGGAATATATCATTCCCTTCATGGGCCATCCCCACGTCGTGAGTCTCCATGGCCCGAGCATCTCGAAACTGCCCTTCGGAGAACGTAGGGCCAAGCGGCGAATCGCCAATATTAATTATCCCAAGTGAGTCACTTGGGACATTATCTTCTCTTTGAAGGGCCTCAGAGCTAGACCCTCTGGACACACCCGTCGGTTGTTCATCACGGCGGAGGGCGTTCTCACCATCCGATTGCTCGAGGACTTTGGTAGGATCCTCTTCTGAGGTGTCTTCGGTCCGAGATTGAACCGTTTCGACCACCACCGGCTCGACGCTCTTGGAAGCTTCAGCGCTTCCCCTCTTTCGAGCTACCAGCAAGCAGTCGACATCCTCACCTTCTTCATATTCCTCTTATAGTTGTTGGACTACGTCGGCAGGCAGAGGGGAAGGATCGGCCTTTGACTTCCGGGCCTTGATTTTCTTTGGCTTGAGGGTATCGGGAGGGGAAGCTCTCCTCCTCTTCTTCTTTTTGGTCGGCTTCGGGACCTCCTCTTCCCCAAGCGGAGGTGGCCTCATGACAACATTGTCTCCGAGACCTATGAAAATAAATCGAGTTAGAAGGGAGTATTCTACAGGGAAGCATCAATGTACGGGCAAAGGGACTCACCGTGATTTTTAGCTTCCCACCTACCCTTGGCCAAATCTCGCCAACAGCGCTCGGAATATGAGGAGATGGAGGCCAGTTTTTGAACCCAGCTTGCGAGGTCCGAAATCGCACCAAGGAACCAAGGGGAAGCTACACCATGAAAAAAGAACTTGGGTCAGAAAGCAACAAAAGAAGCAAAGCGGTAAATGACATCGATGAGATTATACTTACGTTTTATGTTTCATTCCTCGGGGAATGGCATTTTCTCGGCGGGGATCAGATCGGAGGTCTTGATTCGGACAAATCGACCCATCCAACCTCGGTCTTTGTCCTCGTCAATGCTCGAGAACAGTGTTTTTGTGGCCCGGCGCTGGAGCCTTATCAACCCACCTCGATAAAGACGAGGACTGTATAACCTGATTAAATGGTCGAGGGTGAAAGACATCCCCTCGACCTTGCTCGAAAAGAATCTGAGCAAGATGAAGATACGCCAAAAGGAGGAATAGATCTGGCCAAGGGTCACCCGATATTGGCGGCAAAAATCGAGTATGACAGGATCTACGGGACCCAATGTGAAAGGGTAAGTGTAAACACTTAAAAATCCTTTCACATGGGTAGTGATGTCCTCCTCGAGGGAAGGAATCACCACCTATTTGTTATCCCAGTTACAGTCCTTTTTCACCTATTTGATATCGTCTTCTGATATTGAACAAATGTAACGGGACATGGTCTCACATCGACCAAGAACCGAGGAAGGTTTTTCGACTTTGAAATCGGAAGTCAAATCGACTGGACCAGGAACGCACTCTTCAATACGAGGCTCCACTGGCGTTTTATCACCGGCCGACCACGATTAGGAAGTCTTTCTTTTTTAGGGACATTTTTAGATGTTTAGCCATCACTATGCGGATTTAAGGAAAGAAGAAGGAATTGATGTTATGAGAAACACAAACCGAAGAAGAAGATGAACTTAAAGAAAATTAAGAAGCTTGTAGAGATTTGGGAAAAGCTTTTGGAAGTAAATATTGTAAAGGTTGAGAAATTGATCTATTTATAGTGGGCACTTTAACGATTTGAGAAAACTAGTGGCCAACCATCAGCCATCGTTAATTAATAGCCTTGGGAAATATGCAGATGCGACCCTTTAGTCACTTATGTCGCTGACGTCATGGGATTGACGTCGTGATCGAGGTATCAAAACATCGAGGATCAAATTATTTCTTATCACTTCACTCTACGCGGGGACTATCTGTATACGGTCGAAATCGGTCATGGCCGATTTCGTAGCCTCGAGAAGTTGCTTCGAGAATAGGCTCATAATGGATCGATCTCGAGCTCGAAGACATGAAGATCGAAGTGCTCTCTTAAGATCAATACCGAGCGTGATCAATCTCGAGTGAGGCATAGTAAGGGAATGAAAAGATATTAGCAACCGGTCTAAGATCACGACGAAAATCACGGGGCAGATCGAATCCGGTTATTGACACCAATCATGGGATTTGTTTCCGTTATTAGAATTGTACCTTATTTAGGATTCCTCCATTATATATAAAGGGATCCCATTCATTTGTAACTATCATCATTCGCTGATTAATATACATACACTGCTCTATTTCCCTTACTGTTTATTGTTATTGTTCCTCATTTTCCTTACTACCGATCCTCGAGACAATCTTGAATCGATGTCGAGCACACTACTGATATATCGGTTTGATTTATTTTGTCGTTTAATTTATCTATTTTATTCATCATTTATCAATTGTTATTGAATCAGATCATGTGTCCTTATAATCACATTACAAATTTAATTGTTACTCGAATTTCGAGGTAAACAAGTAGGCATATGAATTTTATGAGACTAAAGTTCATGTTGAATTTCAATAGTTTTTACCTTATAGATTATTTAAGTCCCGCGTTGATTTAAGTTAAAAGTCAAAATTTATTTGGGCTTACTTCATTAAATTTGCTTCTAAAAGATGAGCTTATTTCACTACCCTAAGGTCCAAACGGCTAGTTCATCCTAAAGTCCGGCCCAACCCTACATGCCAAATTACGTGGCATCAAGTCAAATGAGGCGGCTAATAAAATCCTACCATATGTTAAGCTATGAAGCATTCAAAGTCTCCCTCTAAATCTGCAATCTTCATACGTGATCAAATTTGAGTACGAAGTACAAATCAAGATTCCAGGCAGGCGGTCTATAATCTTCTATTCATAATAGTTGAATCTCAAACCTTGGTTCATGAGACGCACAATAAATCCAAGACCAAGCTCTTAAATCAAATTTGAAGTCCATCAAGTTCAAGATCAAGCTTTCGAGCCTTTAATCAATATTTGCCAGGAGAAGAATCAGAGGACTGCATCTCTTAAATCTAAGATTCTAGAGATTAACCCTCATCGTTTACTAAAATCAAATATTACATCTGTTACTATATTCTTGTCTTGATTATTTTTCAAACTTGAATTTGTTGTTACATTCTTTTCACATACCACAATTTTTTTGGGGGGTCTTTTTAACAGAATCCATATTGAGTTTGAACATGAAAATTCTTGTTACACTTAGTTTTTTTTTTTTTTTTTAAATCTATTAGAAACACACAGGAGAATTAATATTCTCATATGATCAACATGGTGGGACAAGAGTTACAATCTAATAAACTCACAATTCTACATAATGTTTCACTATGTATTATTGTCTTCACCCTACTCCATCTTTTGTAACATACATGATACAACTATATATACAACCATTCATCCCCTTGGTTTTATTATACCCTAAGTCCTCTCTCATCTTTTGTACACAAGCCACCATATCGTACTGATCGGTTGGTCTATAATATCAAAAATATATAACAATAATCATATTATCATTCTCTTTAGGCTCCATCCGTAATTAATTATATCAGGAAAATGATTTCACCCCAAGCGAATAGATTTAATCCTCTATTAACTTCTTATTATTTATTTCACATTATTAACATGAAGTAGAGAAAACTCAACTAGACAACAATACTATAATATAAATTATGGCCTCTTCGTGTTGATTTTTTTATATTTAGCCATTCGCTCAAAATTTGTTGGACTGACTAATTCGAAATTCGCAACCAATAAGATTCATTAAAGGGAAAAATATTTTGAACTCAAAATCTCTGGTGAAGGTTGAAGATTGCTATTAAGTTATTCGTTAAAGAGATGATTTGCTCTCTGGTTGCTATAAAGTTATTCCTTAACGAGATGATTTACTTTCTTTTACCTTAGAAATAGGGTAAAGATCACTTTTAGCCTATTTACATCTTGTAGTCGAAAAATATATAAAATTTATATTTTTTTGTATATAATATATAGAAACGTCTCTCTCTCTCTCTCTCTCTCTCTCTCTCTCTATATATATATATATATATATATATATATATATATATATATATATAGAATTCCGCCTATCTTGGCCTGTTAGGAACATTCAGGTCTCCGTCAGAATAATAATATAGCTCATAACTGAATACAGACAGGCAATTCAGTACATTATAATAGTGATGATCATAATGAAATAGTCAGTTGGCATCGAAGAATCCGTACTTTTTGTATCTTGACTCTGGTCTGTTGACAGATTAATTATTGAAATTATAACGTGGAGTTATAATATGACGATTAAATAAAGACAAAATTATTTTGTTGATATGTTTTTATTCGTACATGTTTGATTCACTGGACTAAAAATGAGGTATACAACATATAATATAAAATAATATATTTGGTTTACACTAAATATACTTGAATAATTTTTATTTATTGTTTTAACCTTGATTTTCTGAAATGATTTTGGGACAAGAGCTTTTGAAAATGGGATCTTGTCATTTTGTTGTTTTATCCCAACATAAGTAATCTTGAATATTATCCCACATTTAGGAATAGTGTAAAATAATATCATAATTGTGATACAAATAATCTCGAAATTACTTGAATCGAAATAAAGAATTTAACCATATACGGCATAATATATTGATAAATTTTATCTCGTGACTATTATTCCTCGATCGACGACCTCTTTTCAAAGTTTGCTCACGTACTCTAATTAATCATGCTGAGAGCATAACCACCTCACTTATCCAAACAAGGAAATCATTTATTTCAAATTTTCCAACAAATTATATGTCCAATATTTTAGTCATCTTGTAAATAATTGAACTTAATCACCATCATTAGATGTGGTGTGAATAAATAGCATTTCTCCATCCTTAATTAGTCGTCGTAAGTTCAAATCATGAAAATAAAGAAAGTATATTGTAGAGAGTATTTTCCCTTTAATGAGCTATACAAAGCGTGTAAGATTATGAAGAATTAGTTCTAAAAGATTTCTGTGTATTTCATCACTTTCATGTACATGTATATATACAATTACAAAAAAATAAAAAGAATAATCAGAAAAATAAATTTGTACACTTGTCCTATTCTAATTTACTTACTAATAACAACATTATTCCTTTTAATAACCAACTTATATTCCCTCACATGTTGTGCACATGAGAGAAGTTCTAGACACCCTTTGATCAGATGGCCTCTATTTAATCAATCAAGAATTGAAATCCTCCACGTGGCTCATCAAAATGACCGACCAAATATAACCTATACTTAGGTTATATCGAAGACCAGAACTTTGGTCTGAAACTCTTAGGTTATCTTCTTCTTCTTCCTCACATCATCTTCTTCCTCATCTGCAATTAAATCACCATGAGTGTGAGATTTATGAGAGGACTTTTTCTCAACATCCCCCCTCAAGTTGGAGGGAAACTCGATGACCCCTAACTTGCCCAGAATTTCTCGATGAAAAACCCCAGAAAGCGGCTTTGTAAAAATGTCTGCAAGCTGAGCTTTGGAGGAAACAAAAGAGAGAGTGATGAGGCCGGAGGGAAACTGTTGACGCACAAAATGACAGTCAATTTCGACGTGTTTTGTGCGTTCATGAAAGACCGGGTTTTTGGCGATGTGAATTGCTGCCTTACTATCAGAGTGAAGAGGAATTGGTAAAGTGATGGGTGCAGAGAAATCCCCAAGAATCTGCACCAACCAGGTAAGCTCACCAGTAACCCTTCTCATAGATCAATATTCTGCCTCTGCAGATGATAAAGAAATTGAAGCTTGTTTCTTTGATTTCCAGGAGATGGGAGCACCTCCTAGAGTAATAAAAAAATCCACTAATAGATCTTCTTGAATCTTTGCAGGAAGCCCAATCGGCATCACAAAAGGCATGTAGAGAAAATGATGCCTCGGCTGAGAGAATAATCCCTTGTCCTGGATTGGAACTGAGATACTTGAGAACTCGTAAAGCAGCACAGAGATGGGACACACATGGCCTCTGCATATACTGACTGAGGGTAAGTACAACAAAATAAAGGTATGGCCTAGTATTTGTCAAATAGTTTAGTTTTCCTACTAGATGACGAAACAGTTGGATTTTGTAGGTATTCTTCATCATCAGCTCGGAGCTTGGAAGCAGGATCCAAAGGAGAACTAACTCGAGGCAAATGAGAGACATCAACTCCTTCAACATATCTAAGGTAAATTTCCTTTGACTTACTATAAATCCTGCCTTTTCTCTCAAAATCTCCATACCTAGAAAATAGTGTATACTTCCCAAGTTTTTGACTTTGAACTCAGCATCTAGAAAAACCTTTATGCCTTGAATTTCCTCTAAATCATCACCTGTGATTAATATATCATCAACATAAATAGCTAGGATAGATATAAGTCTTGCTGTGCATTTAAAGAACAAAGAATAATCATTTAGTGATGATGAATATCCTTTAAAGCTTAGAGCTCCTGCTAGCCTGGCATACCATTGCCTAGATGCTTGTTTTAGACCATATAGGGATTTTTTCAAGAGACAGACATGTCTAGGGCTAGGAGGGTCCAAACCTGTTGGGAATCTCATATATACCTCTTCCTGTAAGTCTCCATGCAAGAATGCATTGTTGACATCTAGCTGAGAAACACTCCAACCTTTTTTGGCTGCAACATTGAGTAGACACCTTATGGTTGTCATCTTCACCACAGGTGAAAAAGTCTCACTGTAGTCTATTCCTTCTCTCTGAATATCTCCCCTGACCACTAACCTTGCCTTCAGTCTTTCAATTCTTTCATCTGATAAGTGCTTCACCTTGTACACCCATTTATAAGGTAAAGCTCTTTTGCCTTTAGGCAACTCAACTACAACCCAGGTGTGGTTGTCTTCCAGAGCTTTAATCTCTGCATTCATGGCCTCTATCCACCCTGGATGTTGGCAAGCCTGGAAAAAAGTAGAAGGTTCTGTTAATGTAGATAGTGACTGCATTACATGCTGATTATTAGGTGAGAGGGAAGAAAAACAGTATTCAGTAGGCTGACAAGGTTGAGAAAAACAAGTTGTTGCTAAATCTGTGAACACAATACTGTTACACACAAAATCCTTTAGGTAGATTGGCTGTGTGGACACTCTTCCTGATATCCTTAGTGCTACAGGCTCTTGGGGTATATAAATAGGTGTTCTGGTGTGTGATAACTCTAGGCTAGGAGAGGTTGGAGTTGATGATTGTGGGGAAGCTGGATGATGATAGGAAGAATGAGTCGGACTGGGTGATTGTGGAAGAAAAACATCTGTTGTAATGTATTCTGGATCAATAGGTTGTGTTTGTTCCTGGGATGTGGTGGTTGAATAGGTAGGTTCTGTGATAAATGGTGAAGTTGGGAAAATAGGATGGTGTGTTGTTGTTTTCTGCAAAAGGGAAATGTGACTCATGGAATGTCACATCTCTTGACACAAAGACTTTCCTTGTGGATAGGTCCAACATCTTGTATCCTTTTTGTTGAAGAGGATACCCAAGTAAGATACAAGTTGTTGCTATTTCATCAAACTTCCCTCTTCCCTGTTTCAAGGTAGATGCATAACATAGACACCCAAAATTTCTCAAATAATCATACCTAGGTTTGTGGTGAAATAGGATCTCATATGGTGTTTGTCCTTGAAGAACACTGGAGGGAAACCTATTAGAATGTGAGTAGCAGTTAAAATTGACTCACCCCAATATGACATAGGAACCCTGGACTGAAACATTGACCCCTAGCAATTTCTAGGAGATGTATATGTTTTCTCTCAACAATTTCATTCTGTTGAGGTGTTTCCACACAAGACAATTGGTGTAGAATACCTTGTGAAGCAAGAAAAGCTGCTTCTTGTGTCCCTTTTCCTAACTCCAATGCATTATCAGACCTTATTACTTTTACTTTTGTATTGAATTGTCTCTCAATCATGGATAAGAAAGATTTGAGCATAGGAAAGGCATTGCTCTTAGAGGATAGCAAGAAAGTCCATGTTCCTCTACTATAGTAAGGAAATATCTGAAACCATTATAGGTACTAGACTTGTAAGGTCCTCATGTGTCTATGTGTATAAGATCAAAAATATTTCTGGACTTAATGGTGTTAACAGGAAAAGGCTTTCTTGTTTGCTTAGCCTTAGGACAAACATCACAGATAAAATTAGACTTTGAGTCACAATGAATAAAATCTAAATGTTTCATTGCTGAAAATGGGACATGTCCCAACCTTACATGCCAAAGTCTTATATCAGGAAGAACATTAATGAGAATAGAATCAGGAGAAGACACAGAATCTGAAATGGAATTTCTTCCTTTTTGAATAGAAGATACATTGCTACTGAATAGACCTTTAGACTTAAGACTACTAGGATCCAATATGTAAAGTCCCTCTCTAACTTCATCAAAATCTTGTGGACTCCTCATTGAAAGGCCCTGCAACACACACCCAATAGATGTGAGTAAGACATCATATTTGAACTGAACACAAAACCTATGTATTGATAGTAGGTTGTATTTGAAATCTGGAACATGTAGGACATTGTTCAAGATATGACCTGGCAGAATAGGAACACTTCCTATGTGAGATGCGAAAGACTTGGGATCAAAACACATATGCTCTGAGGCACCTGAATCAATGATCCAAGTGTCAGATTTTAGGGTGGTGAATACTGAACTTGAGTATTTTAGAATAATACCAGCTACTGCATTAGCATTTATTCCTGAATTTTCTGCTTGTGCCAGTTTTGCCTGCTTGTACATGTTTACCATCTCCGCAACCTGCTCCTTGTTAAGTTGTTGCCCAAAACTACTGCTGTAATTTTCAGTATTCTGTCCCCCCTGGTTCTCATGCTCTTCATGTGTTGATACTTCATTTTCCTTTATCTGATTTTGATGATTCTTCTGATTTGTGAATTCAAAATCATCTGCAAATCCAATGATTTTGTAGCAATCCTCTTGAGTGTGCCCTGTTTTTCCACAATAAGTGCAAGATACATTTGGATTGT
>MDKI01155018.1:0-10677 GCA_005239505.1 Nicotiana paniculata | reverse complement strand
TATTGAGCAGCTATCAGAGTTTTCATTGGAGTAGTCGAGGTAGCAGCTGGCGACCGCGACCTCATCTTCTCTTTCTTATTCTACCTGTTGTTCTTTATTTTGAGACAATGTTTCCCATTTCTCCTTTTCTTTGCTTTATGTTATAGTAGCTCATGACTGAGTGAAACTGGATCCAGGGGTTAGAGGTTTTAAATTTTTGTTTTTCAAATATTGTTTTTAAACTTCAGATTCTTAGTATTATCAATAGATTCGTTTAAAAATCGTATTTTTACTGGAAATTGAATTTAGCTTAGATAAAAAGGGCGGCTTGCCTGGTTCCACGACAGGCGCCATCACTACTCCGAAATCGGGTCGTGACAAAAACATTCCTAGATATTCAGTAGCCTCAAGATCATAAGTATGGGCACCTACATACCCATGAACAAGACTCTACTAAATATTGCTCCATGACTCGGGACTTAAAACCTAAGCTTTGATACCAACTTTGTCATGACCCAATTTAGGATCATGACCGGCGCTTAGGAGCAAGTGTTTACAAGCAAGCCTCATCGGTATTTTACGAAAAAACGGACAGAGTTTCCCATGCTTTTGGGCTATCCAAAAAGTTTCCTGTCTCAAAATCAACAACCAACAATCCTAAAATCAAACCAAACAATCGACAACTTATCAATTAACCAAAACAAGTCTCCTCCATTATTGATCAACCCACTAACAACCAGAAATACTAATTTATCTCCAACTTTGATAGTAAAGAACGATACTCAACATAAGACTATAATAGCAAAAGAATACTCATGACACTAAAATAATGACTAAGGATCGACTCTAAGATTTCAAGGAAAAGACCATAATAATAAATAAAATCTCCTCCCACGCGAACAAGTGCGAGGCTCACCAAGAACTATCAATTTGTGAGATCTAATTAACAAAATTCTCGCCCGCATCAACTGTTGTCTCTGTAAAAAAACTAAACGGGGAATGAGTCTCTAGCTCAATGAATAATAACACTTAACCACATATTTGGGACAAGTCAGAAAACATGCTAGTATATCAAATAGAAATAACATAAGAATGCCCTTTCAGAAACAATAAATAATATTTAGTCTCATCATGTTTTTCTTGTAGTATAATATAATTAACAATTAAGTAATAAGATCGGTAACCACTATATAATATCAATATTCACATTTGGGAGGTTTCAATGAACAGATCATGTAATCAGTATAACTGTGAACTTCTTCGCAAGAAGACAATTATAACGGTAGTCCCTACTCGAGGGAAATCGATAACGGTATGCTAGTTCTACCTTCCCACTAGCGAGGCTGTAACGGTAATTGGTAATTACAAGGTGCACCAGGTCTAACAAACCCACCGTTAGCTTCGGGATCCTTCAATGTCTACTCCCATTTATACTTGTATCTGTAATCCGTATATACTCGTAGAAAATATTTTAAAGCAATATATGGCATTTCGGTTATTATCAAATCATATAATTTCATTTAGATAACAACAAATTCAAGTAACGGTAAAGCAGATCTAGTGACAACGGAAATATTCAAAACAACGTTAATCATCTCAAATAACTATTTCAGTATCATATCGAGTAAAAGACTTGTCCCATATGCAACTCAAAATAATCGGTAACATATTCATATTAAAAATCATGTATAAATCATGCAAGTTATGAAAATACAAATTGCGGTAAGATTACTACTCACAGTACTCGTGCTGAAATACCAAATGCTTCACCTCGAGCAATTCGTACAAATTCCTCCAATCTATCTATAATTACATAATATCGATCTCATGTTAATTTCCTTATTTAGGATAATTCATAGCTAATTTAGAATACCCAACCCTCGAGGTTTCATATTTCGCCGAATTACATTTACCCACATATGCGTAATTTAAATTAGTCCAAAATCTTTTAAATAAAAAGGTATTTATATGCTTTATTCCTTGTACTGTTCAATTTCTTTAATCGCGTGGATAAATTGAAACTGAAATAACATTATTGTCCATAATATTCCTTCTTAATTGATACTTATCTTTTGTACTCAATACTAGACTTACCATATTCAAACCCAAATTTGATATTGTCATTGCAATACAGTTAAACATCAAAACTCAATCTTTGCACCATTACTTAATTTATACCTAACAAAGATCATATACAATGAGACTAGTTTAAGTACAAATTACATCAATACCCTTCTTTTTTTTCAAGTGAATGTATACTACAGTAACATTGACCAACTTCCAATTGCATAATTGGTATCAAATTTCTTATACCTTGTGAAACCCTTCAAATATATGAACTGAGACAAAAAGAATTACCATAAGAAAAGAACCCAAACGAGAAATCCGATTACTACCCGTAAGAACCAATGCGTATGTAAGATTTCTCAAAGTTTGGTTCCAGCCTTTTTCTTCTTCTTCTTCTTCTCCTCCTTTTGAAATACCTTTTTTTTTTTCTGAAGCTTCTGCTTCGACCCTTTTTGCCCTTTATTTTTTTCATTTGTTTTTCTGTCACTTACAATGGGCTTTTGACCATTTAATTAGATAGGTTTTCTTTCTTTCTTGTTTAGTTTAAGTAACATTAAATGACAAAAATACCCCAACTTAAATGTGAAGTATTACATTCACCCCACCTTATGAAATTCGATTCCCGAATTTATAACAAATGCATACCTGTAGACTGAAACAAATGGGGATACTTGACACGAGCATAACATCTTCTATTTCTCAAGTATCTTATTCAACTGTATGATTTCACCATAAGACTTTTGCGAACTCAATTTCTTTTGACCGTAGCTTTCTTACTTGCCTATCAACAATAGCCATCAGTTCCTCCTCGTAAGACAACTTCTCATCAATCGGTATAGAATGAGCTTCAAGCACCTGATATGAGTCTAATATACATTTCCTTAGCATTGAGACATGAAACACTAGATGAATAAAGGACAACTCATAAGGTAGTGCCAAACGATAAGCCAGAGCTCCCACTCGGTCTAGTATCTCATACGGTCCAAAAAACCTGGGGCTCAACTTGCTTATTTTCCCAAACCGCATCACACCTTTCATAGAGGAGACTCGTAGGAACACTTTGTCCTCAATTGTGAACACTAAATCTCTTCTTCTCTTATCAACGTAAGACTTTTGTCTACTTTGAGTTGTAAGCAATCTTTGTCTGATCAAATGGACCTTGTCCATAGCTTCTTGTACTAGGTTGGGTCGCAATAAGTTATTTCTCCAGCTTCAGACCATCCGATAAGAGAACGACATCTTCTACCATACAATGCTTCGTACGGTGCCATTTGAATACAGGACTGGAAGCTAGTATTGTAAGCAAATTCAGCTAAAGTAGATAAACGTCCCAACTATCTCCAAACTCAAGAATGCAAGCTCTCAACATATCCTCGAAGATCTGTATAGTACGTCAGACTGCCTGTCTGTTTGTGGATGAAATGCAATACTAAGATCTACTCGTGTACCCAATGCTTCTTGAAAAGATTTCCAAAAGTGTGAGGTAAATTGTGGTCCTCTATTAGAGATGGTGGATATTGGAACTCCGTGAAGTCGGAAAATATCGTTCATAAATGTACATATTTTACTCCACTATATGTAGTCTTCACTGGCAAAAAGCGTGTTGATTTTGTCAATCGATCTACAATCACCCATACTGAGTCATAACCTCTAAGGGTTTGTGGTTATACCGGTGACAAAATCCATAGTAATTCTTTCCCATTTCCACTCTGGAATATCAATTTGTTGTAACAGTCTTGTGGGCCGCTGATGCTCAGCCTTGACCTACTGACAAGTCAAACAACTAGAAACAAAGTTAGCAACATCTTTCTTCATACCTTCCCACCAATAGAATTGTGTTAGGTCATGATACATTTTTGTGGATCCAGGATGTATAGTGTATCTAGAGTTGTGAGCTTCTTCAAGAATATCCTGTCTCAACCCATCTACATTTGCTACACATAGCATGTCACCCATTCGAAGAACACCATAGCTTTCAAAAATCATATCCTTGATTTTATTAGCTAAGGCCTCATCTCTGTATTGGCATAATCGCTCATCCTCATATTGTGTGGCCTTAATGTGCTCAACTAATGAAGACTTAGCTTGAGCACAAGCCAACAATGCCTTTGAATTACCGACACTAAATCCGATACCTATATCTTCTAGTCTCTAAATATCTTTGACCAAAAGTCTCTTTGCAGGATCTATATGTGCAAAACTCCCCATAGATTTTATGCTAAATGCATCAGCCACCACATTGGCTTTTTCAGGATGATACAAAATAGAACAATCATAGTATTTGAGTAGTTCCACCCACCAACGCTGCCGAAGATTCAGATCTCTCTGCTGAAAGATATACTTCAGACTTTTATGGTCAGTATAAATCTCACAAGTTTTTCCATATAGGTAATACCTCCAAATTTTTAGAGCAAATACCACTGCACCCATCTCCAAATCATGTGTAGGATAGTTTTGTTCGTGCTTTTTCAGTTTCCTCTAAGCATAAGCTATAACCCGACCATTTGTCATGAGAACACATCCTAATGCCACCCTCGATGCATCACAAAACACTGTAAACTTGATGGTAAGGCTAATATTGGTGCAGTTGTCAAACATGTTTTGAGTTTTAAAAGCTCTGCTCGCATTCCTCTGTCCACTGAAACTTTGTATTTTTCTGTGTTAGCTTGGTCAGTGGCACTGCTATTCTAGAGAAATCTTGCACAAAACGCCTGTAATAGCCTGCTAAGCCTACAAAGTTGCGAATCTCTATAGGAGAAGTAGGCATGGGCCATTTTCTGCACAACTTCTGTCTTCTTAGGATCTACCATAATTCTATCTTTGCATACAACATGCCCCATAAATTCTATTGAGTCTAGCCAAAATTCACACTTCGAGAACTTAGCATAAAGACGATGTCCTCACAATGTCTGCAACACAGTCCTAAGGTTATCCTCGTGTTCTCCTTGGCTACGAGAATATATCATGATATCATCAATAAATACTATTACAAATCTATTCAGAAATGGCTTGAACACCCTATTCATTAAATCCATGAATGCAACCGGAGCATTAATCAGTCTGTAAGGCATCACAAGAAACTCATAGTGCCCGTATCGAGTTCTGAAAGCAGTCTTAGAAAATCTTTGATTCTAAGTTGATGATAACCAGAACGAAGGTCAATCTTTAAAAAATGGGCAGCTCCTTGTAACTGATCAAACATGTCATTTATACGAGGCAAAGAGTATTTATTGCGTATTGTTATCTTGTTCAACTACTTGTAGTCAATGCACATTCTTAGGGATCCGTCTTTCTTCTTTACAAATAGTACTAGTGCACCCCATGGGGATATACTCGGTATGATAAAACACTTATCTAACAAATCCTGTAGTTGTTGTTTTAGCTCCTTCAACTCTGTTGGTGCCTTCCGATATGGGGATATCGATATGGGTTGTGCGTCAGGTGGCAAATAAATACCAAAATCTATTCCTCGTACTGAGGACAATCCTGGTAAATCCTCAGGAAATACATCAAAAAATTCTCTCACTACCGGTACATTTTCTATTCTAACTGTTTCCTTTCTTGTGTCATTTACAACAGCTATGAGGCCTAAGCAACCTTTCTTCAGCTGTCGTTGAGCCTTCATAAAAGATACAACTTTGCAAATCTCTGGAACCTGACCCCCTTTTAGAAAAAAGCTGGGTTCATTTGGTATCTCAAACTTGAATAGCTTGCATGACAATCGATGATAGCATAACAAGAAGATAACCAATCCATTCCCATCAGCATGTCAAAGTCAATCATATCAAGTACAATAAGTTCAGCTAGAGTATCTCTACCCTCAACCCGAATCTGATAAGCACGATACACGTATTCAGCTAATAGAGACTCTCCAACAATAATAGAAACTAGAACAGGGTCGTTCAATAGCTCAGGTTGTCTACTAAACCTTAAAGCAAAGTACGAGGACACATATGAGTGTGTAGATCCTGGATCAATCAACACAAATACATCAAATGAATAGACAGAAATAATATCTGTAATATCTGTAACCACAACATTTGAGGCTTGAGAATCATGTCTAGTAAATGCAAAAACTCTCGTCTGACCTCTACTAATATTCCCTTGTCCTTGATTCACAGCATCACGGTCTCCAGCACCTTGACCTCTATTTCCTGTACCTGTAGCACCTGAAGTATTACGAGTAGGCTGAGTAGGTGCAACTGACTAAATAGAAGCCTGGTTGAAATTTCAGGAGGCTGAGGAAATCCCTCAAGTGATGTCCCAACTGGCCACACCAAAAGCACTCTCCAGTTAGAACACGACAGTGGCCTAAATGTGATCTACCACAGGTCTGGCAGATTAGAGTAGTGGCATATATCTGCCCAAAATTACGATGTCCAGATGCTGATGGTCCCCTAGTACCCTATCTGTAATGTGGTCTGTATGTGGACTGTGAAGACAAGTGTGTCCTTGTCTGAGAACCTTGTTGTTGTTGTCCCTGATTTCCTACTCTTTCATTTTCACTGAAACCTCCACTGAAGGACCCTCTTGTCTTGGCCTTCTTACTTAAATCACTAGTTGCACGCTCATCACGTCCCTATTTTCAATCTTTCTAACAAGGTCGATTGTAGCAGAGTAGGATAAATTCTTCATCTATGGGGCTACTGAAGTGTATAGACGACCAATCCATCAACAAACCTCTGAACTCGAGCTTCTTCGGTAGGCACTAAGTAAGGAGCATATCTAGCCAGCTTACAAAACTTGGTGTTATAAGTCGACACATCCATATCTGGAGTTTGAACCAATATCTCAAACTATCTAGCATATTTTTGCATTAGGCTGTCTGGAAGAAAATGATCCACGAACAGCTTACTAAACCCGTCCCATGTCAGTGGTGTTGCTCCTACTGGCCTTCCTAGCAATATAGTTTCATACTATGTGTTGGCCATATCCTCTAGTTTGTATGTTGCGAGCTCCCCGGCCCTCTCACTAGAACATCCAAGAGCACGTAATTCATGAGCACGTAATGCATTGAGTGTCCCATCCAAGAAACTTTGAGGATCTACTGAATTATCGGAACCTGTGAATTTTGGTGATTTCAATTTCATGAACTCTTGCAGGGATACCTCCTTATTCCTGAACCTGTGAGTCTGTGCAAGTGCTTGTGTCTGTAAAGTAGCCTGAGGAGCTAAACTTCCACCCTGAGTAGGCACCAATGCCTCTAACACATTCAATAACTTTACCACTGCGTATGCTGGTAAGGCAATAGTAGGTACAAAAGTTGGCACTGGTGGTGGAGCGTCCTGAACTCCCTCCCCTTGCACTTGATCTGGCATAGCAGCTTGGGGTTGACCCATGTTCCCAACTTCAGGTTGAGGAGCAGTTTGTCTTCTAGTTTGATGAACCCAACTTGATTACCACCCCGGTTAGTACCACGTCCAGCACCACGTACCAGCAGATGACGGTGAGTGTTTCCTAGACATCTGCGAAAGAAATACTCCAAAGTAAAATATCAAGTTATCTCAATGCACGATCAAGAATGAAAGAAGGGAAAACATTCCTAGATGTTCAGTAGCCTCAAGATCATAAGTATGGGTGCCTACATACCCATGGACAAGACTCTACTAAACATTGCTCCATGACTCGTGACTTAAAGCCTAAGATCTGATACCAACTTTGTCACGACCCAATTTAGGATCGTGACCAGCACATAGGATCAAATGCTCCCAAGTAAGCCTCATCGATATTTTACGGAAAAATAGATAGAGTTTCCGTTGTTTTTGGTCTATCCAAAAAGTTTCTTGTCTCAAAATCAACAACCAACCATCCTAATATCAAACCAAATAATCGATAACTTATCAATTAACGAAAACAAGTCTGCCCCATTACTGATCAACCCACTAACAACCAGAAATACTAATTTATCTTCAACTTTGATAATAAAGAACGATACTCAACATAAGACTATAATAACAAAAGAATACTCATGAAACTAAAATAATGAATATGGATCGACTCTAACAGTTCAAGGAAACGACCATAACAATAAATAAAATCTCCGCCCACACGACAAGTGCGAGGCTACCAAGAACTATCAACTTGTGCAATCTAATTAACAAAATCCTCGCTCGTGTCAACTGCTGTCTCTGTAAAACAAATTAGAGGAGAATGAGTCGCTATTCCAGTGAGTAATAACACTTAACCACAACCATTTTTATTGGGGACAAGTCAAAAAACATTTTAGTATATCAAATAGAAATAACATAAGAATGCCCTTTCAGAAACAATAAATAATTTTTCAGTCCCATCATGTTTTTCTTGTAGTATAATACAATTAATAATTCAGTAATAAGCTCGGTAACCACTGTATAATATCAATATTCACATTTGGGAGGTTTCAATGAACGGATCATGTAATCGGTATAACTGTGGACTTCTTCGCAAGAAGGCAATTATAATGGTAGTCCCTACTCAAGGAAAACCAGTAACGGTGTGCTAGTTCTACCTTCCCACTAGCGAGGCTGTAATGGTAATCGATAATTAAAAGGTGTACCAGGTCAAATGAACCCACCGTTAGCTTCGGAATCCTTCAATGCCTACTCCCATTTATACTTGTATCTGTAATCTGTATATACTCCTAGAAAATATTTTAAAGCAATATATGGCATTTCGGTTATTCTCAAATAATATAATTTCATTTCGATAACAACAAATTCAAATAACGGTAAAACAGATCTAGTGACAACGGAAATATTTAAAACAACGTTAATCATCTCAAATAACTATTTCGATATCATATCAAGTAAAAGACTTGTCCCACATGCAACTCAAAATAATCTGTAACATACTCATATTAAAAATCATGAAATTATAAAAACACAAATTGCGGTAAGATTACTACTCACAGTACTCGTGCCGAAATACCAAATGATTCACCTCGAGCAATTTGTATAAATTCATTCAATCAATCTATAATTACATAATATCGATCTCATGTTGATTTCCTTGTTTAGGATAATTCATAGCTAATTTAGAATACCCAACCCTCGAGGTTTCATATTTGACTCTTAATTTGCCGAATTATATTTACCCACATATGAGTAATTTAAATTAGTCCAAAATCTCTTAAATAAAAAGGTATTTATATGGTTTATTCCTTGTACTGTTCAATTTCCTTAATCGTGTGCATAAATTGAAGCTGAAATAATATTACTGTCCATAATATTCCTTCTTAATCGGTACTTATATTTTGTACTCAATACTACACTTACCACATTCAAACTCAAATTCGATATTGTCATTGCAATACAGTTAAACACCAAAACTAAATCCTTTCACCCTAACTTAATTTACACCCAACAAAGATCATCTATAATGATACTAGTTTAAGTACAAATACATCAATACCCTTCTTTTTTTCCAAGTGAATTTATCCTACAGTAACGTTGACCCACTTTCAATTGCATAATTGGTATCAAATTTCTTATACCTTGTGAAACCCTTCAAATATATGAACTGAGACAAAAAGAATTACCTAAATAAAAGAACCCAAATGAAAAATGAAAAATTCAATTATTACCCGTAAAAACCTTGCGTATTTAAGATTTCTCAAGCTTTGATTCCAGCATTTTTCTTCTTCTTGTTGTTCTCCTCCTTTTGAAATTCTTTTTTTTTTTGCGTTTTCTGAAGCTTCTGCTTCGACCCTTTTTCCCCTTTCTTTCTTTTGTTTGTTTTGTCGTAACTTACAATGGGCTTTTACCCATTTAATTAGCTAGATTTTTTTTCTTTTAGTTTAAATAACATTAAATGACAATAATACCTAACTTAAATGTGAAGTATTAGAATTGTTCTCCGGTCTTATGTTTAAAGTTATCTTTACAAATTTTGCCTCTAACTCTATCAGTATTCGCTATTTCGTCAAAAAAATTTCAAACCTTACTTCATTTTCTTCGATTAACAGTTGGGGCCACAGGTGGTCTACTACTAGTGCCACGACCACCACCCCTGCTACCAACTCCAACACTACTAGGTGTAAGTAGTGTCTTATCTTGAATCTCTAATTCGTTATCTTCTATACTGTAATCTTCCTGTAATTGTTCATAATCTATATTTTATCAGGTGAGGTTTCAAAAAAATGTGTAAAATTATTTAAATTACTACTAGATGTTGAAGTAGTACCACTTTTTCGATTTCCCCGATTTCCCTGATTACCCCGATTAGCAACCTTGTTACAAACTCTTTTTGCAGCATTAAACATATTGTGAAAATTTAACTACTAGCAAAAATTAAATATGGAAATAAAATGATAAATAAGAGAAAGAGTTGGAAGGAGTGCGCTGAATTACGCAATAAATTGAACACTTGATGATTTTTGCAACTCCAATGTTACCACGAAGAAACGTCAATTGTTTAAAGTTTGAAGTTCAAACTTCAAAAATAAATAATACAATAAATTAAATTCCAAAAAAAAATAAGAGCCAAATAGTTGATTGCAATTTAAGTGAAGAATGAAAGAATGATAATTGAGAACTTGAGTTTGAGAAATGAGAGAGGACTGAAGAAATGAGGAAGAGGGGGAGAGGGTTGTTGATCACGCTCAACTATGTCTTATAAAAGACTAAGCGGGCATTGAAAATATAATCCGGGGTA
>ML366325.1:0-33348 GCA_005239505.1 Nicotiana paniculata | reverse complement strand
AGACAAAAGAACGTATGTAAAATCTGTATAAACATCCCGTTTTGGATTAATTTTTTCTTTTGGAAAAAATGGTTATTTCAAATTCAGTAGAGTTTCAACATGAATAGAACCAGTAGATTATCTTCAGTTTATCCTGTATCTCATAAATTTGCAAAAAATCAATATATACATATGTGTGAACTTTAAATCCTTTAGATACGTGAGATTAGGTTGTTTAGAATTGGAAAGAATTACTGTTTCGAATTAATAAAACCGCCTGTGGTATGACCTTTGTTAGAAATCATAAAATTCTGGAAGAAGTAGAGTGATTTCATCTTGCCCATTCGTATCAGAATTAACCAGTAACCTATGTAGATATCTGAATTTCATAAGTGTATATATCTGAACAAACGAGAGACGTTCTGATTCCCATATTTGTCATCATTGGCTAAAAACACATTCTTTTCAGAACTATTAGTCTTATTACAAGGAGAATTGACTTAGGATGGCCTAATGTGATAAAATGGGGCTGGATGAGGCCATAGTCCATAAGATGTTCTCTTAGAGCAATGGATGTTGTTTTAGGAGATCTTCTAGGTAGAATGAATACATTTAGTTCAAAATTTTGATAAAAAATCAAAGCTACTTAACCAACACCCGGGAGTGACAACTCATGTCCCCGTCTTCAACTTCAAAATTATAATAAAAATCACACGTTGTAATTACGGGTGCATTTCATGTGGCGTAATTATAATGTGGCTAAAAATGACAAGTACACACCATCGTGACTTGTTTTCAAGATAAGTCCATAAATATTAAAAGCGGCTAAAAAGTGAAAAAGGGCTAAAAGCACAATAGGCAAAAATATGTAAATAATCGGACAATTTAGGCCAAATAATAATAGTTAAGCGATCGTGCTAGAACCACGGAATTCGGGAGTGCCTAGCACCTTCTCCTGGGTTAACAGAATTCCTTACTCGGATTTCTGGTCGCAGACATTTTAAAACAGAGTCAAAATTTCCTCGATTTGGGATTTAAATAAATAAATGGTGTCCCGGAACACCGTAAAAATTCGGGTGGCGACTCTGAAACTAATAAATAAATCCCAAATCCGCATAATGTCACTTAAATTGGAAAAAACTCCCGTATCCAACCCTTGTCGGAAAAAGGAGGTGTGACAAATATTGCCAACAACATTAAGACTACTATTCCACAAACAGAAAGTGCCAGGGAATACCTGACATTTGTGGAAGAACGTTTTCGTTCTGCAGATAAGTCTCTCGCAGGTACACTAATGGATGAACTCACGACCATGAAGTTTGATGGGTCGCATAGTATGCAAAACCATATCATCGAGATGACTAACATTGCAACAAGACTTCTGACCTAGGGGATGAAAGTGGATGACTCCTTCTTGGTTCAGTTTATTCTGAACCCGTTGCCTCCTGAGTATGGACCTTTTCAAATTAACTATAACACTATTAAGGATAAGCGAAATGTTAGTGAATTGTCCAGTATGCTTACTCAGGAGGAGTCGAGACTTAAGAAACAAGGGAGTCATTCAATTAACCTCGAGGGTCACGGAGCTGGTAAAGGACTTAAAGTGAAGGCCAACAAATTCAAGAAGAAGAAAGAATCTGCTAAATCTCCACAGGATGCTAACAAGTAAGGCAGATACGTTTCGTTTCTGTAACAAGGAAGGACACTATCAGAAAAATTGTCTGATACGTAAAGCGTGGTTCGAAAAGAAAAGTACAATTAGTGATTTTGTATGTTTCAAATCAAATTAAGTAGAAGTTCCTAATAATACTTGGTTGCTTGATTCTGGTGCAACTGCTCCTATATCTACTACGTTGCAGGGATTCCTTACGATCTAAACTACAAATTCAAATAAGGATTTCTTGTTCATGGGAAATTGTATGAAGACTCCAATTGAAGGAATAAAGACTTATCGTTTGATCATGGAGACTGGACGTCAGCTTGATCTATTACAGACTCTTTATGTACCTTCGGTTTCTAGGAATTTGATTTCTCTTTCAAGACTTGATGTTTCTGGATTTGATTTAAAGTTTGGAAATGAATGTTTTAATTTATATAAGAATGCTATCTTTTATGGTTCTGGTTTTCTTAGTGATAGTGTATATAAATTGAAACCCGATATTGGTTTTTCTGGATCCCTTCTTAATGTTCAACATAATGTTGGAACTAAACGTAATTCACTAGATGAAAGTTCTTCTTACATGTGGCATAGACGTTTGGGTCATATATCCAAAGAAAGGTTAGAAAGATTAGTAAAGAATGAGATTCTTCCGAATCTAATTTTTACTAATCTTACTATATGTTTGGATTGCATTAAGGGAAAGCAAACTAATCATAGTAAGAAAGGTGCCACAAGAAGCACCCAACTTCTTGAAATTATATACACTGATATTTGTGAACCCTTTGATGTTCCATCTTTTGGTAGAGAGAAATATTTTATCACTTTTATTGATGATTTTTTACGTTATGGATACATCTATTTGCTGAAAGAAAAATCTCGAACAACAAATGCTCTCAAGGTGTTTGTTAATGAGGTTGAACGGTAATTAGATAAAAGGGTGAAAATCATTAGGTCAGATAGAGGTGGTGAATAAAAATATAATGAATCGGGACAATGTCCAGGTCCATTTGCAAAGTTCCTCGAGGAACATGCCATATGTGCACAGTATACTATGCCAGGAACACCTCAATAAAATGGTGTTGCAGAAAGGCGTAATCGAACACTTATGGATATGGTTAGGAGCATGATGAGTAACTACTCATTACCCAAATCATTGTGGATGTATACTCTTAAAACCGCTGTATATTTATTAAACAGGGTTCCTAGTAAGGCAGTTCCAAAGACCCATTTTGAACTGTGGACAGGAAGGAAACCTAGTTAAAGACACATGCATGTTTGGGGTTGCCCAGCGGAAGCTAGAGTTTATAATACACAAGAAAAGAAATTAGATTCTCGAACAGTAAGTGGTTACTTTATTGGTTACTCAAAGAAATCTAGAGGGTATGTGTTTTGCTGTCCAAATCATAGTTCGAGAATTATTGAAACCGGTAATGCAAGACTCATTGATAATGGTGAAGTTAGTGGGAGTTGAAAAGCAAAGTGTGAAAATAAAAGATGTGAGGGTCAATATTCTATTACCCACGAATGTACCTACTTCCACACAAATACGAAATATTGTTCCAATTGCTGGAGAACACTTTGACAACACCGAGCAACATTTGGATGAAACACTTTATGAAGAAACTAACTCATAAATTTCTGACACAAATGAACCACAAGAAATGCCATTAAGAAAATGTCAAAGAGTTAGAAAATCGGCTATTTCGGATGATTACGTGGTTTATTTGCAAGAGTCAGATTTTGACATTGGTCTTAATAAGGATCCGGTTTCATTTTCACAAGCCATAGAAAGTAATGAGTCTGGAAAATGGATTGATTCCATAAAGGAAGGCTAAAATCCATGGAATATAATAAAGTCTGGGATCTCGTTGAATTGCCAGAAAATTCTAAAAGAATCAGGTGTCGATGGGTCTTTAAGACCAAACGCGATTCAAATGGAAATATTGAATGATATAAAGCCAGACTCGTTACCAAGGGTTATACTCAGAAAGGAGGCATTGATTATAAAGAGAACTTTTCACCGGTCTCAAAGAAAGACTCGTTAAGAATTATTATGGCATTGGTGGCTCATTATGATTTAGTGTTACACCAAATGGATGTAAAAACTGCCTTTCTTAATGGAGATCTCGAGGAGTAAGTTTATATGGACTAACCAGAGGGTTTCGAAACTGAATAAAAAATTCAAGTGGTGTGTAAACTGAAGAAGTCAATATATGGACTTAAACAAGACTCATGACAATGGTATATAAAGTTTAATAATACCATAACATCTTTTGAATTTGTGGAAAATACCGTTGATCGGTGTATATACCAAAAGATCAGTGGGAGTAAGTTTGTATTTTTAGTCCTATATGTTGATGATATTCTACTTGCTGCTAATGATTTATGCATATTGCGTGAGACTAACAATTTTCTCTCTAAGAATTTTGAAATGAAAGATATGGGTGAGGCATCTTATGTGATAGGAATAAAAATATTTCGTGATAAATCACAAGAATTATTGGGATTGTCTCAGAAAGGCTATATCGAAAGAGTTCTAGAGAGATTTAACATGAACAATTGTTCAGCAGGAATTGCCCCAATTCAAAAAGGGTACAAATTTAGTCTCATGCAATGCCCTAAGAATGATGTAGAACGAAAAGAAATTGAATCAATTCCTTACCCTTATATTGTTGGTAGTCTGATGGATGCTCAGACCTGCACAAGACCGGATATTAGTTTTGCGGTCGAAATGCTAGGAAGATATCAGAGTAACCCAGGAATTGATCACTAGAAAGCTGCAAAGAAAGTTTTGAGGTACCTGAAAAGAACGAAGGATTACATGCTCTTGTATAGGAGATCCAAGCATTTGGAAATTGTTGGATACTCAGATTCAGATTTCGCTGGATGTATTGACACTAGAAAATCCACGTTTGGTTATTTGTTCCAATTAGCTGAAGGAGAAATATCGTGGAAGAGTGCCAAACAGTCTGTCATTGCTACATCCACGATGGAAGCAGAATTTGTGATTTGTTTTGAAGCCACAATTCATGCATTATGGCTGCGAAACTTTATTTCAGGACTTGGGGTTGTCGACACCATTACCAAGCCGCTGAAAAGTTACTATGATAGTTCTGCAGCAGTATTCTTCTCCAAGAACGATAAGTACTCCAAAGGTGCCAAACATATGGAATTAAAGTACTTTACCGTCAAGCAGGAAGTTCGGAAACAAAGAATGTCAGTTGAGCATATTAGAACTGATATCATGATTGCAGATCCGTTAAGGAAAGGTTTACATCCAAAGATATTTAAAGAACATGTACATAGAATGGGTCTTGGCTGTATTTATGATTGATGTATTTATTATGTTTTGACAATCTGAGCTCATTTATATGTTTTTGATATACACTAATGAAACCTGTTTCTCATAATGGTGTACACATTGTTGTTTTGAGATGTTACAGGATAAGTCTCAATGAGACATTATTGTGGACCATAATATTTTATAGCTTATGGACCTGGTACGATGAGTTGCTAATGTTGTAGTATATAGAAGGGAGTATGTAGATAAATTATGTATAACCGCCATGACTCACATTTAGTAGTTTATCGTATTATGGTATTTATGTTGTAGTATATAGAAGGGAGTATGTAGATAAATTATGTATAACCGCCATGACTCACATTTAGTAGTTTATCGTATTATGGTATTTATGATGGATGTTATTGAAGAGATTTGTTTATGCGCAACTAATGTTTATATTATTAAATATTAATATGATATGATTATTGGGCCAAGTGGGAGAATGTAAGTTATTTTTCCTACGTGTATGTGGCCCAATAGGTTTAAGGCACATAATTAATACTTAATTATGATCAAATCTCATCCGTCCAATTGGTTACTTGATAGACGTACCAGATTAAATAAGAATCTCTATAAATTGGTCATCTCTCCACCCATTAGGGTTACCGTATTTTATTTTTCTTTCTCCCATCACTAAAGGCGGCGGTAACGTAAAGCTACGGCAATGGGTGAGAAACCTATTTACCAATTAACGCTTCCGCTTCACGATAATGGCTTCCGCTTCATGTATGTTTTCTTTGACGATTATGTGTAAGATTATCATGTTCAAGATCCTGTTATGAATTAAAGTTTATGTCTAACATTTTTGACATATAAGAATCCAGTTGTTGGAATTTTATAATGTGCTAGAATTTCAACATAATATGCTGAAAGTTTATACGCAAGAGCTCCATAATCCAGCATATTATGATGAAACTTTTGGTATTTCAACTAAAATAATGACTATTTTTCAATAACTTTGCAAATGCTGAATGTTTTTCGATTATCAATCTAAAAAATGGTTACCTCATGCTATTTTCACACAGTTCTTAGTTCCATTTTCCTATTGGGCTTTTTCTTGTGAATATAGGATAGGATTGAATAGTGAACTTGGGCCTGCAAACAAAATGTAATGCATATTTATACGGGTGATTGGCACAAATAGGACACTTCAAGTGCACTTTTGATTTTTTGATCTCGCTAGCCTCATGGATAGTTTTAATTTAACAAGTATTATCTCTTACTTACCTCATGAATAATACTTTTGACTTTTAACCGTAAAGATCTATAAGTCAAGTGAGAGTCAAAAAATTAACCATCCATTTTCAAGGTCTTGAAATTTCTTGTACATATTATCCAAGAAGCTGCTGACTTCCAAAGTGGCCCAAAGATATATTTGTGTTGTTTTATTCCAGAATATTGGTGATCATTTACCTAGGAAGCTACAGTACAGACAAATGCTTGGCGATTCCCATTAATATGAGGAATCAGTGAGGATAATATTAGTAAGACATCTGGCACCAACACAGACAGAGTTGTCATGTGGTGGCACTACATACTTAATATTTTTTAATAGGTTTGGTTTCTCATTGTTTCGTAATTAGTGATAGTTAGTTGAAGATGAAGGTGGGAGCCACTGAGAATGAAAACAGTATACGAAAGGCTTTGAGCAGGGGCTACTTCTCTCTCTTACCAACTGTACGAATGATTATATGTGTCCTCTGATATTTTAATTTACTTGGTCAATCCCTTACATGCAGTAGCATTACACCCTTTGTTGGCATTCGCAAATTCATTTTTTATTCCTTTCTGGCTCACTTTAATTTATTTTTGACTGTTTTCATCTAATATTAAATTTTTTATGTTTTAATATTATAAATTACGATGAAATTTTTGTTATCTCTTTAATTTAGTCATTGAAAATATAATAGATATTCCAATACTCTTTACTTCAAAGATAATTTTGTAAAAAAAAAAAGTTAATTCCTTCTTGATATTTGAAAAAATTAAATATTATAAATCACAAAAAAAAAAGACAATAAATTAATTAAAGTAAACCAGAAAGAATATTGAATAGGAAGTTGAACAGATGGATCAATAGTCACTTTCGCTAAGTTTAAAACATTATCTATTGAGTTAACTTTTATATACTGATTAATTTTTAGTTTACACCATCAAGTTACCTAAAAAGATAAGTATGGGTAATTATTCATGATCAGTAGAATAAGTTACATAGAGATAAAACAATTAGTACGTGTTAACAGGTGAAAACAACAAGGGATGGTCATATATATTAATCGAACCTACTATATACATTATTCGTTGAATGGTGGCTTCGCCATTAAGCTGTCACTGCAGGTAGAAATTAAATGTTGTTTCATCTAGTCTTTAGCTTTACCATACAAATTCTTTAAAAACAAAACCTGATATTTCTTCGTTAAAAGTATCATTATATCTTCAAATGGTTGTTACGGTCTTGATTATTTATTTATAAACTATTTGAGGATATATAGGATACGATGTCCCTTCAAGCATGAAACACTTTTAAATGAGTCCACGGCAAAGTTAAAATATGATAGTATTGCCCCAAGCAAATATATATAGCAGCGGGTAGGAAACAGGGAGAAGCAGCTTCCTACAGCCCAATAATGCAGGGCTACATTCCAAGAACTTTGACAAAAACCACAATCAACTCCATATTCTCACTCTCCAACAAAGAAAAATTAATACCCTCATTTTCTTCTTTTCTGGAAATATAGTACTACTATATTCAAGTGTTTCAACAAATTATATTAGATCTATTAGTCTATTTGTATCATTTTGGTACTTGTATTCCTGGAAGCTTCATTTTTGATCACTTAGATTCGCGTTAAACACCTACGTATTTAATTTCTTTCAATCAATCGCCGCAGGTATTTCTCGTATTACTACAAGACAACAATAATGCCAGCATTTCTCTATATCATCACAAAAAAGAAAAAAGAAAAACAAAGCCAGAATACATTTGGTTTATAGGTAAACCAGAAAGAAAATCTTTTCAACAAATTCTTAAAACAAAATTCGAAATCGTGCTTTGGAACAAAACAATGTAAAATAGTAGAATAGTATATACTGAGTTTATACGTAACATGTACACTAGAAGCTGGAGCAGTGAATTCGCTTGTCACCAGAACCAAAAAAATGTTGTGATCTGTATAACTTGGTTGAGGGTACTAGCTAGTAGGAATTCTTTTAGAGTAATAAATAAATAAAAGTACAAATGACTGCATATTTGTGCTGATATAAGAAATGCATTATATCAGAATTTAGAGACCAAATATGTCAGCCAACAACTGTCAATAGGCAGTAATTGGGGCAATCTGATTTGATACAAAATGCTTTCTTATTCAAGTACCTTGCATTAGACAAAGATTTAGCTGGCACCACTTGGCTTTTAAACTTTCCAACCTCAATTTGAAAATCCAATCTAATAGAAACGCAAACAGCTGCGGCTGTGCGTGTCTTAATTTTTTTCTTTTTCTTTTTTGAGAATATTTACATAGTCGTTTTTACCTTGACCTGCACAGCTGTTTCAACTCTAAGAGACACAAATTATGAGTGAGAGATTCATTTTCACTTGTTTTTATAATAACACAATATTGAAAAAAATAAGAAAAGTAGAAGTTGTTCTTGAAGAGTAGTTCTTATTTGTTTTCCATCACATCCTCTACACTAGTCTGGAAGGATTAATATACACTAGTTAGTGAAAAATATTTACACAATCAGATCATTTAAAAGATAAATGAGGATATCTATTGAATAACATTGACCGGTAACTTAAAATAATGATAGTTCATCTTTAATTAATGAAGGTACTACTTTTGCTCAAACACTCTTACTAGATAATATTATGATATATTACTCATAATATATGATTAAAGAAGTAGAAATGAAGGAAATGATTGGAAGCGAAATGCTGGGGTAGGAGCCAGGTTGACTCCTGCCGCGTACAGTACGTTTCTCCCACGAGTTCACACCGCCCACTGTACAAACAACCAACACTTAGCCCTTGGAGTTTTATTTAGGACAACATGGGTCCAGCTTATTCCCTCAAACCGCGTTAATTAGTTTGAGTTTACTCTCATTTCTCAACTTTTAACTTGTGTGCTTCTTCCTCTGTTTATATATAGCTTTCCCTCTCCCTCTGCCAAACATAACCCACTCCAAAAGCTCTTTAGTCATAAATACCATAAGAACAAAAAGAGAAACTCTTTCTCATAGTTTGCTGCCACTACCACTGCCACTGCCATCTTCTTTTATTTCAGTTGTTGCTATCTACTGCTTTTATACTAACCATGCAAGAAAAAACAAGAATGCAGAAGAAGAGATCTGTGGTTGGTCGTAGAGCTTGGAACATTCTTCGCGTGGCCTTGTTATGGGCAAGAAAAGGTGGCATTTTCAAGAACAGACACCTTATGTCCGATCTCCGTTTGCTTCCCAAATATATTAAAAGTCTCCGTCATAGCAACGAATATGGTTACGGTAGTGCATTACATTATGGGGAGCGTGAGCTTTCCTTTGATGACACTCCTATCATTCATGTTAAGATGCATCGTCCTGCTTCCTTGCGTTTCAAGTTGCCTAACATCCCCTGTATCAAACCTCAAGTCGATTTTGACTTTGACTTTGAAAATGATCGTGATCGTGATCGTGAAGATCATGAAATGTACCATGGTTATGATGATGATGATGATGATGTTCCTAGGAAAAGTTTCTTGAAGTGTACGAATGATGATAATGAAGAGGATGCATATGCAAACTGTGAGGTATCTGAGGAGGTTAGTTGTCCAGGTGATGAAGCTATTGATATGAAGGCTGAGGAATTTATTGCCAAGTTTTATGAACAAATAAAGCTGCAAAGACAAATATCATATTTACAATACCATGAGACGACACTCGCTAACTAAAGGTGCAAATTGACAGAGACTTGCAGGCGCTTTCGGCTCACCAATTTTCATTCTTGTTTCAATTTCATACTGGCTAGTAGTATTTCTTTCTGTATAGGATGCATTACGTTGCGGATTATTTGTATATAGAAGAGGTATTCAGTATTCTACTCCTCACTGCAAAATGAGAGCTCAAACTTTTTTTATCTAATATAATTCTGCATCAAATTAAATTGTCCACTTGTTGAACCGGTATAACAAATGTTGACGAGAAATAAAGGAATGAGTTTACATTTTTCTTATGAGAATATAAGTTAGAACCAAATATAATCCAGGCATGAGGCACCAGCCAATCTCGACCCATGACCAATTTAACTCAATGGGCTTGTTTCAGTGGATATATATTTATTGTACTCCTAGTATTTATTTATTTCAGTAGTAAATTCATGCGTGACTGAACTTTGTACTTTGAAAGTTCAAACCTTTTTTGCTTCTTGTTCAATAAAATGGATATGAGTTCCAAGATTCAGGGAATAACGCCTGGCTGTAATTTTGTTAGAAGAAACACCTAAAGAGTTTTTTTTTTTTTTTGGCCATACAAGGGCTTCAATTTTATCCTTCAGAAGAAATGTGTATGTTTCACATTATAAAATCTGCAGGCTGTAGTGCAATTTATATACATGATATATCCCTAGGATCATATTCAAAAGAAAAACATTTCTACCTTTTATGGAACATATTAGATTTACATTTCGAGTCTAAAATGGAAATAAATTAAATTCAAAGACTTGTAAAAATCTTTACACTCAATATGTGCCAACTTTTGGTTATGCATTTAATCATTTCTAGACTAGTATGGGTATAATGTTCCTTCAATCCTGATAAGGTTTTAGATGAACCCAAGATGGCTAAGCTGACAAAATGAGGTGGGATATAGTGCCCCAATATAATAACACAGGCTAAGCAGCGGGCAGGAAACAATTGAAGAACCAGCTCCTGCAAGCTACCCAAGGGTCAATTTGTTTTTTTTTTTGCTTTACAAACTTATTTTTAGTTTTATAATCTTGTCTTTTATACATAAGAGATCTAAAAAAATTATTTTTTTAAAATTTAAAATTATAAAAGAGTATGTTGTACAAATAACACAGCTTACCCAATAGGCTCCTACATTCAAATTAAAGGGAAAACCAAAAGATATGCTCATGCAGTAAAAAGTAAATATTTGAAAATATCAATTAAGAAAAGATAGTACTTAATAAAATTCATATTTATTTAGGAAAAATTATTTATAATATTCAGCAAATGAGTACGTTGTATAATTCCAAGTGCTACTCATGACTTTGTTCGTTTTTGGTTTATGTTGGTACTCTGTACGTCTGGGAAGCTTCGCTCCACCCCTTAGATTCTTTATATAAACACCTTTCATTTTCCGATCAATCAATAGCCGAAAAGCATTCCTAATCCTACTACACGACAAGAATACCAGCATGTAGTTTGAAAAACCAAATAGAAAAATTCAGAAAATATTTGAGCTCCCGTTTGGACATAATTTTTTTATTTAAAAAAATAAATAATATATATATTTATTAAAAAATTATTTGTTCATGAAATTTGATTAGTTTTTAAATGTATTTTAAAGAAAAAATTTTAAGTTCCTAAAACTGGTGTGGGCTAGTTTATGGGTGAAATATTTCTTTTCACTCACAAAACTTTAACTTTCTTTCACGTAAAATGCATGTCCAAACTTCTAAATTTTATTTTTCAAGTTTCAACTAAATCTATTTTCAAAAGCTAGTTAAGCAGCATGTTCTCTACAATATCTCTTCTCAAAGGATTTATAACATTATATGCACTAACATTGTAAATATATTATTACTTTATCAGTAAACTTTAACATGTAATAGCAAATTAGCAAAACCGACTCTAATGTGTTGAGTAGTATTTGGCGGCCTCATTTTTAAAAAAATAATAAGTTTATAGGTATTTAGAAAATAATATTTAGTACTTTTAATACAAAATAAAAATTTTAATGTAAAAGGAAAGAAAACTCTTTAAATACATAAATAAAGTAATAATTTGATTTACTTATTTATGGGTAGATGAATAATTTTCCCAACGTTTCAATATTTCACTTCTTACTCCTTTATTAGATAACGTGTAAAATTTCACTCTCTCTTTTTTAATTTGTCCAAGTCAATCTTTCTTTTTCCGATTTCTTCATATTTCAGAACCTCCTACATATTTTTTGTTTTTCCCTTTAATATTCTTACTCCCTTCTTTCTCTAAGAAAAATTTAAGCTTCAAATATTTTTGTACTGTTATTGCTCTATAAAATTAACAATATCTCAAGAAAGATTAAATGAGTTGGCAATTTATTAATTGAAAATGAATTATTAGGGAAAATCAATTATAAAAAGGATTATTAACAATTTTGTATCTCAATAAGCTAGAAAAATAGATTTTAAATTTTAAAAAAGGGTATAATATTCTTTTAAAAATTTAAGCCTCATATTAAACTTTGACTTTAGGCCCCGCCTATACTTGAGCCGCCCATGCAGGTTAGTTACTACTTTTATTAGATTATCAACTATTATTTATTATTTAGTATAAATATTTTTAATCGTACATAATCTTAAACTCATTTTCAAAATAAACACATTGTTATGTCGGACAATAATTAGTAATAGTATTGTTTCTTGGAGGAGAGAACTTTACTGGGCTGTCTTGCTGTTTAAAGAACAAAATGTCTATGGTGAAAGAAAAGTTTCAACTAAATCAAACCTAACAAATGCTCTAAAAGTCACATGATCATCAATCCTGGGTCCCTAAGTTAATCATTCCCTTTGATATGCTGTATAGGACAAAATCTGTCCTTTAGGTTGACATTAAAGGACGCAGGAAAAGGTAGACTAAATCGTGGTCACAGCTCGTAGAGTATGATCTCGTCGATCACCGATCATATCCGAGATCAAATTAATGGAGGGTTTGCGTGGCTAAGCGCTCGTCGTGAACAATGCTTCAAAGACGATGTTGTTAAGGATTGTCCGAATTTTCTAACCATGTTTGATTTTCCTATTTCTTGAAGAAAAGGACAACATATTTTCCATAATTGAGTTTTCTTTTTTGTAGAAGGAAATTATAATTCCTCCATGTTTGGCTAGTCCTTTTTTCTTGTAGGAAAACGTTTGGACCTCTATAAATTAAGGATCCTTCCTTCTCATTCAATAGCATCCACAATGTAGCCATATGGGGTTTGAGAGTCGTGTTTAGGGGAAGAACTTTACAAGACAGGTGTAGTCTGTCACTTGTAATTGCCTATTCGTGAGGTTGTTCTCTCGATATTTTGTACTCTCTTTTATTATAGTGGATTGCTCATCTTCGCGGTGGACATAGGTCAGTTGACCGAACCACGTTAAATGTTTGTGTCTCATTTGGTAGATTTCTCTTTTATTGTCTGGTTTATCGTCGTTCAAGGTTTGCTTTGTTTTGCTAGCTTCCGCATGACACCTGACTTTTTCGGTCCTAACAAGTGGTATTAGAGCGAGGTTCAAGACAGGTTCATCTTGGCGGGTTTAGTTCTAGCCGCAACCTATTTGACGATAATCAAGATTTTTATTTGAGAAATTAGACCGAAGTGCTACTCTCGTTGAGACAAACTTTGTGGTGGAGATTTGGAGATGCGACCTGTTAAAAATTATATGAAGAAGGTGGATCAAGTTTATTTTGTCAGAATATTTAGGCCAACCATGTTTGGTTTTCCTATTTCTTGAAGGAAAGGATAACATATTTACCATAATTGGATTTTCTTTTTTGTAGAAGAAAATTATAATTCCTCCATGTTTGGCTAGTCTTTTTTTCTTGTAGGAAAACGTTTGGACCTCTATAAATTAAGGATCCTTCCTTCTCATTCAGTAGCATCTATAATGTAGCCATATGAGGTTTGAGAGTCGTGTTTAGGGGGAGAACTTTACGGGACAGGTGTAGTGTGTCACTTGTAATTGCCTATTCGTGAGGTTGTTCTCTCGATATTTTTTACTCTCTTTTATTATAGTGGATTGCTCATCTCCGCGGTGGACGTAAGTCAGTTGACCGAACCACGTTAAATGTTTGTGTCTCATTTGGTATATTTCTCTTTTATTGTCTGGTTTATCGTCGTTCAAGGTTTGCTTTGCTAGCTTCCGCTTGACACCTGACTTTTTCGGTCCTAACAGACGTGACCATAGAGGACCTATTGGTTAAAGACCGTTGGATAAAGGAAAATATGGGGATATAAATAGGGGGATCTTCCATAAAAAACGAGGATCCAAAAAGGGAGAAAGGAGCCTTCCCCAGCTAGTTCAGCAACAATCAAGCTAACACTCTCAAGAGGATATTTCTTTCTTTTTATACGCATAGGCATGGGACATTATTTCTAAGATGTAAGCATGCCGTTATTCATGTTAGCCCCTTTTTGTGATTATCAGAATAGATCAATAAACTCGTGCCTTTTTTATATTCATATTTAATGTAGTTTGATTTAGAGTGAATTATTTTGGTTAAGATTTATCCTCTATTTCACTTTTGATTGATCTTGCAAAAAAACTTAAGCTAGTTTTTGTGCAAACATCTGCAATGCCACAATGACTTCTCTTGAAATAGTTTAACATATCCGTTTACATTTTGAATAGAAGAAATGTCCCTATAAAGATTTAATTTCTTTGTTTCATTTTCATTTTTGGATCTCTTAAAACTTTAAAATAAAGTACGATGGGCCACAGAGCCATTTGACACGATTCTTTTTCTTTTTCATCATCACTAGAATAAATGTATAGAGAGGATATATTATTAAGGAAACAAGGCCTCTTTTTCGAAGTGGCATAAAAAGTTCTCTAATTTATTTGGGATGTTCATTTTCTTCCACACTTGCACTTTTGAAAATCCAAAAACTCTATATGTGGGAATTATTGGTTGTACTCAATAATTTCTAAACTGTTTGTGGATGTAATGTCCCTCCAAGCAATGAATACGTTTCATATTTATCAACGGCAACTCGTGGGGCTGCATTTCAAGAACCTGACAAAACCCACAATCAACTTCATACTGTCTCTCTCCGACAAACCAAAAATAAATAACATCATCTTCTTCTTTTCAGGGGAAACAACACTTAATTTTCTGTTTCTAAATTATATATCTTCTAGTGTTTGTTATTTGTAGTATTAATTTCCTACTTATGTGAACCTTCATTTGACTCCCTACAGATACATCCTACTACAACGAGACAACAATGGCAGCATTAAATAAATATTAGGTGAACCAGCAGAAAGAAAATATTTGCAAATTAAGCCGCTTGTTTTCAACAAAATTGATAGGCCAAATAACATCATGTTGTGTCTTTCAAAACCAAAAAAATGAATGTACGTATAATGTACTTGGATTCTTCACTTGCTTGTTGTTTAAAGAACAAAGTCTATGGTGAAAGCGAAGTTTCACCAGAAACAAACCTAATTAACAATTTAATATCATGTATCAACATTAGGGCCCCTAAATTAATCATTGATTTTTATCACAATGCCCAAAACGACCTTGCCAGGTCATGACCTTTTTCATTTTGGAATTTAAATTATATTTTCCAACAGGATATATATTTACATGTCCTGCAAGTGTCAGTTAAGTTATTTATACTCCTCGTTAGGTTTGTTGGGTAAAAAAAAATTCTTCACACCGGTTTTACATCAAATCATACCGACTTACCATAACTAATGATAGCTATCGATCTCCTCGTGTAATATTATAGTAAGAGTAATAAGCAAATAAAAATCTAACTGGCTGCTTAAGAAATCCAACAGAATTTGGGAGCCAAATATGTGTCAGACAACAACTGTCAATAGGCAGTAATTGGGGCTACCTGATTGAAGCAAAATGTACTCATGATTAGGTACCTAACGTTAGAAAAGATGCAGCTGGAAACAATTGGCACTCAAACTTATCATGAACATAAACCTGAATTCTCATCTAACAGAAGCAAAAAGTAGTGCGTCTCGTGAGAATTTCCCCCTGATGAAAATATATACCGTATAATTCTTTGTCTTGACCTGTGAAAAGTGGATTTAAGTTTTTTTTTAGTTCTGGAGGAATAAATTACGAGTTTGAGATTCATTTTCACTCGGTTCTATAACAATATAATAAAGAGAATAAAAACAGTAATATAGTGGGATTCCTACTATTTCACTTTCTATCTAATAAATCTTTGTGCGTGTCAAATCCTCTGTTTTGATAAATTTAGGGATCGTTTTTTGTATGATATATAAACAAAAATAATTTTGGGATAAAAATTTAATTATTTGGTTACTAATTTTGAAATAATTTATTTTATGATTAAAAATAGTACCGAAATAACTTATACCTATAAGAAAATGGAATAATAATTTTAGGATAAAATAATAAATTGACAATTTCAGAATTAATACAATAAACCAAACAGTCAATCTTCATATAAGTACTCCTGATATAACTAACCCGACGTAACTTGTATTCAAATCTACACTGCAGTAATTTTATCATAGTTAAAATATAAATTTATATGAAAATATATACTAATTAACCATGATTAAACCATAAAATTTTATTTCAAGGACACTTCTATGCATCTATTAGTTTCTTGTATTTTAAAAAAAAAAATTCTTGTAGCGTTAGTAACTATAGTAAGTTCTTTTTCCCCACTAATTGCAACGTACAAGGGGTGTCTTCCGCGGAGTGGTTTGTGTTTATCCATAAAATGATATTTTTCAAATTTATATGATCCTGAAGTAATGCAATTATTGAAAAAATACACAATACTTAACCTTAGAAGGTAGATGAAATAGCAAAGATGATGATTCTGTGAACACGGTTTCCGGGTGCAGCAATGATGAGATCAAAAACCAAGAAAGTAAGATTATATTAAGCTTCATATAGAATATAGTATAAGTTTTGCCAGAAAATTCGTGTCCTCTACAACGATAATTGAGCTCACTATCTATAGCTACGTCTAGGGAAAGATGTCCTAGGATCGTTCCCTCCTTTAATGTCAATTATGAAAGTCATTGATGAAGATGTAATAGTGAACATAAATGTCAAATTCTCTGTAACGGACCGTCGCTCTTAATGCTGCAGAATATTCCCTAGTAAATGCTACATGCGGAGAGCATTTAATATATCTTTATGAACGTTATCCTTTCCGGTGGCAAGCGGAGTATCTGTGTTCGGTCTTCGGTCATCCCCATCTTGGGTTCCACGTGTCATCCTTCTAGAGAACCACGTGTCATATCATATTTTACCCTATACAGATAGCCCCCTGCTTTCCGATGACATAACTTTGTGTTACCGGAAAGTTGGTAGAAACACCTTTTTGGCGGGAATTACTATAACTCCTTCTGAAGGTTTTTGACAGTTTATTAGACACATGTCTCTCCGTATTTAATGCCCCGAACACGTGTAATCTCATGATTCAGCATAGCTTTTGTAAATTAATGAGGTAATCATGGCCATGAATTTAGCCGCCAAAATTTTAATTATAGGCAACATTCTTTTCCTTTGCGTTTCACAATTTCTTGAGCTTCTGATTAGAATTTTTGCTTTCCATCCTTTCTCTTATTCTCTTCAAACACAAAATCTTTTCCTTCTTCTTTTCCAATGGCTTCTTCCTCTAAGCGTGTTGGTTCTACAATGAACAAGAACAAAACCGAGGACTATGTTCCTCCAACAGTGGGTTCCATCGTCCCAAAAAGGCTTAGTACGTCTAAGGATTTTGAAGATAAATTCCTTACTGCTGACTCTCGTACATGAGCTATTAGCGGGTACTCTTCTTTCATCCGTCCTTCTAGTATTCCTGCAATGAAGGAGGACTGTCGCTTCCACGAGTTGGATATTATTTCCCTTGATCTATCGGAGTGAGTGACCCTTCCCAAGAAGGTTTTACATCCTTTTTCATGTATCCCTTCACTTTGGGTGCAATTTCTTTGAGCAGAGAGCTTGATTCCGTGATTAAGGACTTTTGCCTTCACTACCGGGTGTGTTTAGCGCAGGTAAGTCCTTTAGTGCGGAGGACGATTGCCTGCCTTCGATGTTTGTGCCAGGAAACTGGAGAGGAGCTAACGTTAGCTCATATGACGAATCTCTATTCCCCCAAAACCTTCCGGGGGGAATGATAAACCTTTGCAAGCGTGGCCACTATTCTTTGGTGTCTAGCATGGATGATGAAAATGATCGTGGGTGGATGGAACGGTTCATTGTAATTTTTACCAACGACATCATTCCGACAACGACTTCCTCTTTTTCGGTTGCTTGGAATCGCACTCGCAAGTTCTTCTTATAGTGTTCCTTTTTGCTAGATATTCTTTTATGGCTGTATCATCTTTTCACCCTTCGTATATTTCAGGAACTCGATGGATCCCACCGGTGGTGGCAGGTTTGGACCGGTGGATCCAAATGATTTTGGACGTTACGATGCCCGAAACTCGTTTGTGGAAAGAATTGGCCCTTAAATACGGGTGGAAGGCAAAAAAATCATGGTAATTTTAATTTACCTTACTTCCATTTTTTGTATATGAATAACTTGGTTGAACCCTTCTGACTTGTTCACAAAATTAGGTATACCTGCGAGCTCTATTATTTTCCCCGAGAGGGATGTTTTGGCTGATCATGTTGATGCAACGAGGCTGCTTCAGGAAGCACTTACTCAAATAGGATCTTCGGGCCTGTTTCGGGTGCTAACACTTCTTTACGGAGTCCCCGACCAGAGGATAAGCAAACAAAGAGAATACGTTCCTCTGCGGCCGGAGGGGGGGTCAAAGATTGATGCCCTCGAGTCATCTCTGGTGGTGATGACGATTGGTCCTCCTTCCGGGCCAGTCATAGACACTGTGATGATTGATGATAAAGAAGAAGCTGTGATGAGGGAGCTTCTCTACATAAAAGGCGATGATCCTCATCATTTCAACAGGATGCTTGACTTGTTGAGATAATTGCACAAACTAAAGACGATGTCTCGGCACTTTGGGGAGAATCTGATTTGGTAGAAAATGTCAACTCTCGTTTTTGGGCCCCAATTACTGCTACATCACTTCCATCTTCATCTACTCTTCCACCAGCAGTTGCTACATCATCTCCATCAGCTACTCCTGATCATGAAGAAGGTGTTCCTCTTCCACAATCCCTAGTTCATGAGAATTTGAGGCAAAATTACGCTGCCACTTTTGAAGATCCACAAAGGAGAAGGAACGTTACTGTTTGAGTCTCTACCGGGTGCAACTTGTTATCCCGGCTGGTGTAGCTTGCTAATTACCTGACGCCTTTGGCTTCAAAAAAAGACTGGGAAAATATTCATGCACTCTCAAGAGAGTGTTTGTTGAACAACGACATGCATAACGCCACATCGATACATTCCTTTGACATGCATAACGCCACAGCGGTACATTCCTTTCTTCCTTTCTTATTTCCTCTTTTGTATGAATGAATTCTAAAGTTTACCTCTTCTTGTTTTGTAGGCTAACTTTCTTGCTTCTGAGGGCCTTCAAAGGTTGATTCGTGAGAAGGAAGAACTTACTTCTGAACGAAATCAGCTTTTGGTGGAACGGGAACGAACTTTTCTCCACCTCTCGGAACTGAAAACATAAAACTACTGAGGCATTTGTTTTGGAGGATCGTTTGCAGCAAAACGAGCAAGACGTGGTAACCCTTAGCCAAGAAATTTGGCCGCCGAGGGTTAGATTTGATGAAGCCAAGGCCAAATGGGCTAAAGTCCAGGATGTCGTTCTTGTTGCAATCGATCGTGAGGCTGCCTTCGTTGAAAGAGTGATTAAATTAGAGGCAAACTTAAACTACAAAAGTGAAGAGCTTGCTGCTGTGGGGACGAGACACATCCAGATGGAAGAGAAGTACAGAAAAACTATCGAGCATAATAGGCTCTTTAGTTCAATTTTCCGAAAGCTCGATGTCAGCCTTAAATCTGCCAGGTCTACCTGGGAAAACCTTTCTGTCGAGGTTACTCAACTCAAAGAAGATCTTAAGCACCGAGCAACTTCCCTCATTGTTGAAAAAACTTATTCCATGTATAGCATGAGGAGAAAAATCTTGGAAGTGGCCAAAGATGGTATCATTGACATTGATGCCGAAATTGCTAAGGGCCGAGAACTTGAGTTGGCTGCAAGAAATGGACTCCCGATGCAGTCTGATGCTCCTGGTTCTTTTGATTCTGTTTTTGAGTTTTTGAAAACTAAAGATGGATCGGAAGGCAATGATGCCGAAGACCAAACTGGGGAAAACGTTGAGCCATCGGTGGAACCACCTACTTCTCCCGGGGATGCGAATACTTCTCTTCCTCCTGGTTCCGGAGGCGCTGCAGTTTAGCTTTTCCTTTCTTTTCCCATTTTGTACTTCTATCATTTTGGCACGTTCTTGTAAATAAAGACTTATTTTTTCTCAAATATCGTTTGAGTCTTACTTTCGTTTGAATATCCATGCAAGTCTTTAATTTTTGCACTTGCTTAAGCATTTTGTGCATGTTGTTCGATTCGCGCTTTACTACGTTTAGTCTCAGATACCTTTTCCTTGAAGCTTTTTGGTTCCGACTATCATATTTTTTACATGAGGGTTTCTATGAGTATTTGAGCAAGTTTGCTTTTTGCGTCCTTTTCATATGCGACTTCGGGTGTATTTTTCCTCGCTGAAACAAGATAAAAGCAAAAGTATTTTGTTTTATTCCTTCTATTTCAAAAAAATACATAAGCATTTTGCTATGCAGAAAAGAAATTGCCATTACTTGTGGCTATCTTGTACAACTTGTTTCTACGGGGCTGGTTGCGCAGTCCCCTGTTCCGATGATACATTTGTTTCCGGATTTTCATTACCTGGTTGACATGGCAGTCATTGTTTTCGTATCCTCATATCATCCCCCCCAGTGTTCGAATGCGAAGAGTGCAAATTTGAACACTGGAAGTCTTGTATCTTAGAAGGTTCTACCAATGAATTGCTAGGTAATCCTTCACTCAACAACCGACATTACTTCCCCTTAGGAATTCATGCTATCGAGCGAAAGAATACCTAACAACCCTCTAATGTTTTGTTCTCGTGAACGGTCGGGTAAACTCTGTTCGGTAGCAAACATAAACTCCTGGTGGGAATTTGTTATCGAACCAAAGATTATCTAATCATCCCTGAGCGGAGGCTTGTTTGTTTGCCTTGCTATCAAAGGTCTTATTGATGTTGTCTTCATAGTATGCTTTGTGTCCCTGCCTCATTAAAAACATTGCTAGAAAAATCCAATTAGGACAAAAACTGAACGAAGGGAAAAAGAGTGCAACACATACTTTCCGCTTGAATAATGTTCATCACCAATAATTTCTTTTGAGGTGTGCCACATTCCAGTTATTGGGAAAATTGTCTCCATTCAGGTTCTCCAACTTGATTGAACCTTTCCCAGTGATAGCTGAAATCCGGTAGGGACCTTCCCACGTTGGACCTAGCTTCCCCGTGTTGATCTTCCGGGTATTTTGGGTTACTTTTCTTAGAACCACGTCTCCTACTTTCAAATAGCGAAAGTTAGCTCTTTGATTATAATATCGCTCCATTCTCTGATTTTGAGCTGCCTGATAAGTAGGAATTTTGACTGCTTATTTGCCCTCTTTTACTTGTGTTTTAGCTCAAAAATGCTTAAAGGTATTCCCGAGAACTAATAAAATATGCTTTCTTCCAGGGATATTGAGAAATGAGTCAAAGAAGTAAAAATTAACTCAAAAAGGAGTAGAAATTAGACATGGACCAAAACAAGGAAAAAAGGGCCACAGTGCGTACCGCACAATATTGTGTGTGGCTGAAAACTCTGAAGGAGCACTGATGGAATTTCCTCATAGAGTGCGGACCGCACAATTATTGTGCGGCCGCAGAAAACAAGATTCAGAGAACATGCATTTTAGGAGATTGAAGATGTGCAGACTGCATGATTATCGTGCGGCCGCACTCAAAATTGTGTGGTCCGGAGAATGCAGTCCAGCCCCAGTCTAACTTGAAGTGTGCCGCCGCGCTCATAAATATGTGGTCCGCACAATTAGATGAAGTGCGGCCGCATCCCAGTTTTATGCGGCCGCAGAAAGCTCAGTTGACCAGTCAAGCTCAAAGTGCGGATCGCAAATAGAATTGTGCGGTCGTACAACCTCCGCAAGGGTATTTTTATCACATATTTTCAGCTTAGTATAAATAGAACTTTTTATCATTTTTAGGTTAAGTTTTGTAAGTTGGGAGCACCTGATCCATTTTTACTTACTGTATTTGGTAATATTGTACTAGATTAGCTTTTAAACATTAGATTTTCTTTCTTCAATCAACTTTTATGAATTCTATCTTAGTTTCTTTTTTAATTTCTTCATTTTTCATGAGTAGCTAAACCCTTAGCTAGGGTTGTGGCCGAACCCTAATATGGGTACTTAATGGATTATTGATTTAGGGCTTATTTATGATTGGGTATATGCTATTTAGCCTTGTTCTTGCTTGAATTCTAGAATTAATGGTTGGAAACATTGATTCATGCCAAATTGACTTAATCTCCACTTTATGCTATTTAGCCTTGTTCTTGATTGAATTCTAGAATTAATGGTTGCAAACATTGATTCATGCCAAATTGACTTAATCTCCACTTGAGAAAGTGAGACTAAGTCTTGGAAAACTAGGCTAACTAGAAGTTGGGGTGAACTCAAGAAATTGATAGCCCCAATAAAAGGGTCGAACCTAGAGATAGTAAGACCCGACTAGAGCATCTATCACTTGCTTCATGAGATACTCACTTGGACTTGAGAAATTCAAGTTGGGAAAAATCACTCAAACAACTGAGAGGTATAGAGTGAGTAATTGCGTGTGACTGTTATATCATATCCCGATCAACCAAACATGCCCTAAAGCTCTAAATCCGTTAGGTAACCAACTAGGCGGAAGTCGTAGTTCTAGATCTTTTTTCACTTGAAAAAAACACCAAAACAAAAAAATATTGTTTCCTAGCTTGCGATTAAAATCAATAGTTTAAAATTAACGGTAGAAAAAAATAATTGAAAATGTGGAAGTGTAATCTAGGGCATATTATACATTCACACTAGGTATATACCTAATCCTACATTTAGCTCCCTGTGGATTCGACCCCGACTTGCATTGGATTTTTATTGTTGCTTCGACCGCCTCACAGCCTATATTTGTGGTGTGAGTTTGGGCGAGATCACTGCCATCTTTACATACGCCAAGTCCTTGCGTTCCTCAAGCACTTCCAAGTTGATTAGTATTGCTTCGTTATTTGGTTCTTCATTTGTTGGAGAATATCTCGAAGTAAGTTCACCCACTTATACTGAGATTAAGGATTCAGCACCGTAAACAAGAGAAAAAGAAGTTTCTTTTGTGCTCGATTTGGCCGTTGTCCGGTAGGACCATAGGACTCCGGGCAATTTTTCAGGCCATTTGCCTTTTGCTGCTTCCAGGCTTTTCTTGAGGCTTTGAATGATCACTTTGTTTGTTGAATCCGCTTGACCGTTTGCGCTCGGATGATAAGGCAAAGATGTGATCCTTTTTATTTTTAATCGAGGAACTTTGTAACTTTTGCACCAATAAACTGTGGCCCATTGTCGGTATTCCGAACCTGCAAATTATATTTCCCACAGGAAATCGATAATTTTGTGTTCTTCGATCTTCTGATGAGAAACTGCTTCCACACATTTAGAAAATAATCAGTCAAAATTAAAAGAAGCCTTACATTTTCGGGAGCCGGTGGCAGCGGTCTGACGATGTCCATCCCCCATTTCATGAACGACCATGGGGACACAGTCGAATGTAAGGGTTCTGCCGGTTGATGTACTAGTGATGAGCAGCGTTGGCACTTATCACAATTTTGTAAGAAATGTTTGGCGTCTTCTTCCATGCGAGGCCAGTAATATCCTGCATGTACCAACTTCAACACCAAAGACTTTGCGCCTGAGTGATTGCCACATATCTCTTCGTGAATTTCTCTCATGACATAGTTAGCTTCTGACGCTCCTAAGCACCGGGTATGCGGGCCTTGGAAAGAATTTCTATACAATTGGCCTTTCCTGAAGATATAACGTGCAGCTTTGGTGAGTAACACCCGCAATGTATTAAGTCAGAAGAATGTATAACTCTTACGCCTCACGATAATCCCAATTTTAGGAAATGAACAACCTCGAATGTGATAGCATGCTTTAGAAGCGCTCTTAATTAATCAAAGTATCGTGAATATGCATACGTTCGCGTGACATAATTACGATTTCCAAAATTAAAATCGAGATATGCGTTCGCGTAATTTTGGCCAAACAATATTAATAATAATAATAATGTGTTATTAATTGTGTATTCGTACGCGTGACATGATTCTAGACACACTAAACAAAAAGAGTACACGTATCCGTGACTCGTTTCAAGATAATTCAATAATCACGAATAATCAAGCAATTAAAAGCGGTAAAAAGTAAAATGTACATAGGCTCTAAAACACGTAATAATCCGTTAATTAAGCCAGGTATATGATTGTAAAGTGACCGTACTAAAATCACGAAATTCGGGAGTGCCTTACACCTTCTCCCAAGTTAACAGAATTTATTACTCGGTCTTCTGTGTTCGGCGGACCATAAATAGAGTCAATTTCCTCGATTTGGGATTAAAATAAACCGGTGACTTGGGACACCATAAATTATTCCAAGTGGCGACTCTGAATTAATAAATAATCTCATTTAGATTAATGTCACTTAAATTGAAAAAACTCTCTTATCCCCGGAAAAAGGAGGTGTGACATACATGACATGCACAAAGATTTATAGCCTGTTTGGTCAAGCTTCTCAAGAGGCCAAAAATGCTTCTTTTTTTTCTCAAAAACACTTTTTTTTCTCAAAAACACTTTTTTTTCCCTAACTTGAGGTGTTTGGCCAAGCTTTTTTTTGGGGGAAAAGTGCTTTTGGGAAGAAGCAGAAGCAGTTTTTGAGAAGCAAAAAAAAAGTAGCTTCTTCCTAAAAGCAGAAGCAGTTTTGACTTTTCTTCTTACCAAATATACCCTTAACAAAATATAGTATATACCAAAATAACCGCTAAACTTAATACTTAGGATATTAATGTATAAATATTTCTTATTATTTTTAGGATAGCTTTCTAATATATAGTGACTTTAGGGGTGAATATTTTAATATTTGTTGAATGATTTTTAATATATTTAACATATATTAAGATAAGTAAGTACTTTTAAATTTTATTTTCATATTTTATTTAAATAAAGTGAAAAGATTTAATTATTGACTGTAATAGCAAATTTTTTAAGATTATTTATTTACTTATAATATTAACTATTAAGTAAATCTATTCATGTCCTTATTCGTAATTTCATACTTAACATCACTTTTTGGAAAGCTTGGCGAAACACAAAATATTGCTCAAAAATATTTTTCAGAGTGATTAACCAAACTAACCAAACAAAAATTGTTTCTATCCAAAACTACTTTTTTCAAAAGCACTTTTAAAAAAAACACATATCAAAATAAACTGATTTTTCCAGCCTGGTCAAGCAGACTAGTAGTTAAGAACAAGATGGTAGGAATCCCACATTGACAACAACTTTGTTTTATTTACTGTTTTTATTCCTCTAGAAATGAAAACGTAAATCTAATTTTTACAGGTCAAGATAAAAATGACATGTCTATTTTCATCAGGGAGACATTCTTACGGCACTCACAGATAATTTCTTTTTTCTTCTTTTCTTTTAGATGGTAATTACGGTTATGTTCATGAAAAGTTTGACAATTATTGACAGCTGCATCTTTGTCTTAGGTGCTTAATTATGAGTACATTTTGCTCCAATCATGAAGCCCAATTACTGCCTTGACAGTTGTTGGCTGACATATATTTGGCTCCAAAATTGTGTTGGATTTCTTAAATAAGCACAAATACCAGCCAATTATATTTTTATTTGCTTATTACTCTTAAAAGAACAAACTAAAAAAGAAATAATTTAAGTTTTTCTTTACCATCATTTAACCATGGTCAATTGCAGTGGCGCACATACATTTTTTCTTAATAGACATTAAGAATTGAAAAGAAAAATAAATGAATAAATTAATATACCAATAAGCGGTATCTTTTTTTAAAAAGACTAATATTTTATTTTAGTTGTTATCTATATATACATATTTAATAAAACTGTTCACATGGGTAAGGAGTATCCGCCAATGAAGTTGGCATTCTTTGATGTAAAATTAGGTGGGAGTAAGCTTTCTACCTAACAAGCCTAACAAGGAGGATAAATAATCTATACAATCAGTTATATGACAGTTCCTTTACATGCAAATGTTTTTACCCTCATTATATATAATTTAAATTCGAAATTATGGCTTGGCAAGGTCACCTTAAGCATTTTGATCAAAATCAATGATTAATTTAAGGCCCAATGTTGATACCTAGATATAATGACATTGATTGCTTAAAAGCATTTGTTAATTAGGTTTGTTTCCGGTGAAACTTCGCTTTCACCTTAGACTTTTGTTCTTTAAACAGCAAGCAAGTGAAGCAAAGTTTCCCCAATCCAAGTACACAATACGTACGTTCATTTTGTGGTTTTGAAAGACAGTGATTATTGTTTAATTAAAGAATTGGATTCCTTGCCCAAAGCTATTTTAAGAACACAGGTTTCTGATAACCAAAAAATAACATTATAATTGTAGGCAAACTTGTAATGGAAAGCAGTAAGATGCACAAAAAGTAAGTATATTGCAATAATAGTTCGGATGATTCCCTTACAGGTTATATTTTACTCCCTTATATAGGGAATTTCTTAATATAGCGTCTGCCTTTTTCAGTGATTGAGCATTAATGACTAATTATGATATTAATGTAACGTTACAATGAGTAATCGTAATTGTTGCGTGAATATCGTGTAACTTGTGGATCACTAATTGGAGATCTCTGAATCCGCCCTTTATTCTGCCCGGATATATTTTGATTGTGTCTCTTCATCTTCTCAATTAGGTTGAGACTTCCATAGCTAATTAACCCTTGGGTGTGATTTGCCGTGCCTCTTTGCCTCATACCTCTTCATAGAGTCCCGTCCAGCTGTCGTGTCTTCATTTCTCCACGTAGACTGCTGAGTCATCAAGATTTATTACACGTATAAAGCTCTTTTTTACCAATATAGATAGTCCCCCCGCTTGCCATCTATTTATCGATTAATATTTGGTAAGTGGATACGCATTTATGGCGGAAATATTTTGCCGCCGCTTTACCTCGAAACATTGTATCCTTCTCTGAATCATAGGCATCGTTTGTCACTTCTATTTAATGCTCAAACCACATGTCCTTCTCAGATTGGTTCTGCAGTTACTCAGCGCTTTTTAGGGCTTTCTGCGGCTGCGTCAGTCCCGAAGTGACACCTTCAATTATGACTTTTCATCATTATTATTTTCTTTTTTTCATGTTTGATGGTTGTTCTCAAGTATAAATACCTTCTTCTTTTCTTTGCTTCCACGAATCACTTTCTAACTTTGTCTTTTGTAAAGAAATTTTTCTTGCCTTTGTAAACATGTCTTCTTCAAATCAACCTCAGAGAGTAATAGATATTGAGAATTTAATGCCATCTTCTTCTCCGACTAGGGTTCGGAGGGGTGGTAGAATAAGGAGTCTAGGATCCACTTCTTCGAGAGGCTCTTCTTCTTCTCAGATAGTTTCGCCTCCTTCCGCTAGGTCTCTAGTTTCTCCGAGGGCTAGGGCTTCCCGATCTTTGTCTAGAGGTAGAGATGAACGCCTTCGTGAACCTGGAGTTGATGAAATTATTTCTGCTGAGTTTGTCTTTGCTAGAGATAATCAAGTTCCTGTAGACCAATCTTTTTCCCTTGAGAGTGTTGAAAGGTATCCAACCCTTATTACTGAGGGTCAGATTTCCCTTGTTCGTAGGGAGTGTTTTTGGAGGCCTGATTTCCCTGTCTACATTCCGAATAGTAATCAAAGAATAACATCTTACAAGACGGTATACTCTTTTGTTTATAGGTACCCTTTTACTCTAGGGATTAGACCTCCCATTGATCCAGTCATAATTGAATTCTGCCGTTTCTTCAATATCTGCTTAGGACAAGTTGGTCCGCTTGTGTGGCGAGTTATCGCATGTATTAGGAGTTTAGCTTCTTTAGCCTCGGTTGCTTTTACTTTCAACCATCTTATTCATCTCTACTCTCATGCCTTGTTTCGTCAAGGGGTTTTTACTCTGACTGCTAGGAGCAAAAGAGTGCTGGTAACCCCTGGAGATGATAAGGATAGGGGTTGGTACCTCCGGTATGTTGTTGTACCCACTGTTGGTTTAGTGGGTGAATAGAATCTTCCCTTCCTTGAGAAGTGGAATCGTGCACGTGAGTATGCTTTAGCTCACATCTATTTACTTTTCCTCGTTCTGACTTGATATGTTTTACTAACACCGTATTTGTTTCTTCTTCTCTCAGCAATCATGGGTATTGTTGAGAATGTCTCTGGTATCCGTGATTGGGTAGAAAAATTATTGTCCGTTGCTCCTTTAGAAGAGAGATCTTGGAAGTACTTCACTAGGAAGTACGGTTGACATGTAAAGACCCACGTTAAGTGAAGCTTTTGTTCTTGCTTCTTTCCTTACTCGAGCCTCTTCTTTCTCTGTAGCTTAATTTTTTCCCTTTTGATAGGGTTCTCTGCTCGTGGGGTGTATGCTTCATTTATCTCGAAGATGTCTTTGGCCCAGGACCAAGAGATTATTATTGGTTCGCCTTCCTCGAAGAGGAAGATTGGTGAGTCTCGTTCCGTAGAAGAAGAAAAAGAAGAGGAGGGTGCTTTGGTGCGCAGGCCACGGAGAAGGCGGGTGGTTTCCGACGATGAGTCTACACCCATGACTTTGCCTCCCGTGTCTGTGGTTGAGCCCTCTACCTCTGAAGATGTTTCACATTTCCCCATTCATGAGTTTGTAGGTTACTTGTTCCATGAAGGTTTTGACCTTGCTCCTGATGATGTCCCTTTGGCTGCTGTTTTTCCTGCTTCTTTAAGAGAAGCTGACTCATCTGCTCTTTTGGCTATTACGGCTTCTGTTGTTGCTTTGCCTGTGGCTTCCTCAACTCTTCAATCCTCTGTGCCTGTTGCTTTGCCCGTGGCTTCTCCATTTCCTCAACCCTCTGTGCCTGTTTTTGCTTCATCTCTGCCTGCTTCCATGCCTTCCGCTAGGGAAGTAGGGTCTTCCAGCAGAGGGATGCGGCGGGTGATAATAGAGGTTCCACCTGAGGGAATCTTTTCAAGAAAACGGGTGAGCCCGAAGTGTAGCTCAAGCCTTTGATAAGTCCCACTGAGAAAACCAAGCTAGCCAGCCATAGTGCTCTTACATGGGATAATGAAGTTGTGCATACATCTTTGAAGGTATGGTGCAGATTATCCTTTTTCATTTTCGTATATTAAATTTATCATATCTAATTGGTTTATTTCTTGTAGATTAATCTTATAGGCATGGAGCTCATGAAGAGGATCTCAAATACGGATCAGGAGACAAAGAGTTGCAGGCCGATGCTGATAATTGGAAAGCACAATATGATAGCCTAAAGATTGACATGGATGCCTTAGAAGAGGAAAGGAGTACCTTGAAGTGGCAGATGAGGCTCATGGAGGCATAACTAGCAGTAGAGAAGGCTTCTTCCAGTCAGGTTGATAAATACAAGAGTATTATGGAGTCCTCATTTGCTGAGCATCTATCCCGCGTCTCAGAGGATATTAGAGACTTAAAAAACTTGTTGGGGGCAGAAGGAGGAATACTCAGGCGAGCTCGTGCAATCGCTCACCCGTACTCAAGAGGATCTTCGTAATGCCTTAGATTAAGTTCAAAATCTGGAGGAGTCGATTGTACCGTTAAGGGACGCCCATGAAGCTGCTGAAGCATAGAAGGATGGATTGAAAGCTGAGCTTCAAGTATAGGCAAAGGATTATGAAGAACTTGAAGAGGTGGCTGTTGTTGATGTGACCTGGGCGTATATGAATTCTCGCCTTGACACATTGACGGAAATGAGTCAAGAGGGTTTCGACCTTAGTGCTGAAATAACTAAAACTAAGGAAGCCATGGAGAAGGGTCAACAAGGTCATAACCTCTATTCACCTGATGGTGAGACTCCTGCTGCTCGTGCCTCTTCATCCCTAGTTTTTCCCGCTCCTTCTGCCAGTGAAGTCAACCCCTCTCTTGAAGAAATTTAAGAAGTTGGCTCACCCCTCTTTTTTTTTCTTTGTCTCAATTGGTGGTTACCCCCAGTCCCATCAGGGGTAAATTTGGATCTCTTTAAAGTCCCATAATGACAACTTAGGGGCACCTCAATGTATAAAAATTCTATACGGCTAAGTATAAGTTAATACTTAGTTTTTACTTAGTCGTTTTAATGTATTGATGCTAGTATGACTTTTGTTTTCCGTTGAGTTTATGTTTCACTCTTTAAGTCTTTTGCTTGCTTTATTTTTCGAGGTTTTAGTTTTACCTCTGAGTTTTGCATATAGAATGTTTTAGATTACTCGTACCTTTTCATAATAGGCACGGTGTCATATTAAATGTGCGCCTTTTTGTAGTAGGCATAATTGATGGAAGAGGGCCCTTTTTTGATCGACACTTAATGAATAAGAAGTCTCAACTTCATAAAGGTGTAATAATGCAATAGAGTGATAGGAATTTTTCNTTTAAGAATGTTTCTGAGGAAAGTTTTTTGTTTGAACTTTCACAACTTTTTACATGTGTTTGATTATCGTCTAAAACTCATGTTGCAACTGTTTTCTTTTAACAGATTTGATATACACTTGTATGTCGTAACTGTTTTTCGTATGTAACAGTTTTTTCGAGTAATTACAAAGGAGCAACTATTTTTCATTAGTAATAGTTATTATAAGAATTGGGGTTTTTACCCGCAACTGTTTTTGTTGGAAACAGTTTTCTAATAAGTACGAGGGAAATGTTTTCTTATTCGTTACTGTTTTATTTGATAACAGTTTTTTGAACAAATACAAGGATTTTGATCTTTCATCCATAACTGTTATTTGATAATAGTTTTCTATATGAGTACAAAGATTTTGTAATTGTTTTAATCATAACAATTTTTGAATGAGTACACTGATGATGATCTTTTACCCCTAATTGTTTTTGTTACAACAGTTTTGAATAAGTATAAAAATGTACATTTCTTCCTCGTGACTAATATTTTTCCTTTCAACCTGAACATGTTCGAAGGTTTTTTGAATTCTTGCATTAGGCATTGTATTTGGATGACACTTTTGATCTCTTTCGATTCTGCTCATATCACTTGTCTCGTTGGGTAGATGGGTCTTCAGGCTCGAGCTTTTGACTTTCTGATAGTCTTCTTTGCTTCGTCTTAGCCTTCCATACTGTATAGTCCCCCAAGTGTTTGAGCTTTGAAGAATGAGATCTCGAGCACTTGATTATTCCTTCCCTGTGGTCCTTTTCCTGAAAAAGAAAAACATTCTGGACTCGAAGGTATATAGCTTTTTAGATGATGACTGCTTAACCCTTTAAAACGTCCATCAGAAAGTGTAACCCTAGACCGGGAATTGTGTTATTTCCTCCGCGTATTTGCAGGTCTAATATCATCATCTGGTGATGGATCAGCTTTATGCCTATCATCTAAAAAAGTTAGTAAAATTTTTTAAATGTTCAAAATAAAATCGAACGTGTGATACCTGACCCGGGGTACTTCTTTTCCTTAGAAGTAATACTTCTTTAGGTGGATGGTGTTCTAGCTTGTTGGTAGAACTTTGTCGCCCATAGCTTCCAACTCATAGGCGCCCTTCCCAGCTATGCCTCGAATTTTGTAGGGTCCTTCCCAGTTTGGATTTAGCTTTCTTGCGCCTGCTTCTTTCGTTGATTGAAAGACTTTTTTTAGGACGAAGTCCCCAATCTTGAAGTACCTGAGATGAGCTTTACGGTTGTAATAACGCTCTATGATTTGTTTTTGAGCTTCCATCCGTATCAGTATTGCTTCTCTCTGTGGTTCGAGCAGGTCCAGGTTGGTCCTCAATTCGTCGTCGTTTGCTACCTCCATGGCTGTTGCGAACCTTATGCTTGGTTCACCAATCTCCACAGGTATTAAGGCTTCTGAGCCATAGAAAAGTGCGAACGGGGTTTCTCCCGTGGTTGTTTTTGAAGTTGTTCCGTATGCCCATAGTACCGCTGGTAACTCATCAGGCCAGTTTCCTTTGGCTTTATCCAACCGCTTCTTTAGATTGTTGATGATGACCTTATTCGTTGACTCAACTTGACCATTAGCCACGTGGTGGTATGGCGTTGAAGTGATCCGTTTGATTTACCAGCTTTCGAAGAATTCTGTGATTTGCGAGCCTATGAATGTGGGCCATTATCGCACACGATCTCCTTTGGTATCCCAAAGCGGCATATTATGTTTCACCATAAGAAGCTTTTAACTTCCTTTTCTCTCACTTGTTTAAACGCTTCTGCCTCTACCTATTTTGTAAAATAGTCGGTTAGCATGAGCAAAACTGTACCTGTCCTTTAGCTGTGGGAAGAGGTCCCACTATGTCCATTCCCCATTTCATGAAAGGCCATGGGGATACTATTGGATGCAATAATTTCGTTGGTCGATGCATGGTATTGGCAAACCTTTGGCACCTGTCGCATTTGGATACGAAGTTCTCGGCTTCTTCTTCCATCTTAGGCCAACAGTACCCAGCTCTGATTAGGGTTTTCACTAAGGATTTCACCCTTGAGTGATTTCCACAGTGTCCTTCGTGGACTTCTTTCATCACAAATTCCGTTTGGTTAGGTGCGAGGCATTTAGCTAGGGGTCCTCCGAACATCTTGCGATAAAGAGAGTTGCGAACAAGGCAGTACCGTGCAGCTTTGCGACGAAGTGCTTGAGCTGCTTTCCTGTCTTCAGGTACGGTGTCATTCTGCAAAAAATTGAGAATTTCGTTTCTCCAGTCCGAGGTTAAGTTGTTGAAAGTTACCTCATTCCTGTCCTGGTCGATCGTTGAGTGGAATAGATGGAGGACAATTGCATTGTCTTTGTTTGTTACTTCTGTGACTGCTGCGAGGTTAGCTAATGCATCTGCTTCTGCATTTTCCTCTCTAGGTATTTGCATTACCTTCCATGTTTTGAATTGTCTCACGAGCTCTCATGCTTTTTCAAGATACTGTTGCATTCGAGTCTCTCGAGAGATGTAAGTCCCCTGCATCTGATTTACTACCAGTTGGGAGTCGTTGTTGATCACGATTTGCTCGATTGAGAGTTCCGGTGCGAGTTCAAGCCCTGCAATAACAGCTTCGTACTATGTTTCATTGTTAGTTATAGGATAACACTTGATAGCTTTCCGTGTCTTTTCACCCGTGGGTGATATTAAGACTATGTCTAAGTCGACACCTTTTATATTTGAGGAGCCATCGGTGAATAGGGTCCATAGGCCCGGATTAGCACCGT